>CAKNWT010254705.1:0-14053 GCA_932066315.1 Andricus coriarius | reverse complement strand
TCCATATCTGGGGTAATTATACGGTCCAGCAACCTCTAAAAGGTGGCCGGGGCGTTAGTTAGGCCATAGGGCATTCGGGAGAATGGTAGTAAACCCAAGCCCAGTACAGTAAAAGCTGTGAGCTCGCATCTCTTCGCATCGAGAGGGACCTGGTGGTAGGCCTGACTTATGTCTAGGGTGGGTATGTACCTCGCACATCTAAGCTTATTCAGTATTCCGCTCATGTAAGGGAGGGGATAGGCATCTTTTTTCGTTACTGCATTTAATTTCCGAAAGTCCATGCAAAATCGATAGCTTCCGTTGGGTTTCCGGGTAATTACGATTGGTGACTACCAGTCTTTGATGTATGGTTCTACTATACCGTTTTTTAAATATGCTTTTGCGGCCTGCACTGTAACTTCGTGAATTTTCGGCGACGTTAAGCGATAGCGTTGTTTAATCGCGGGACTATTACAGACGTGGACGCTATGTTCGATCAGAGGGGTTGAGGGCAAATTATCTGGGACCGGGGGAATTTGTTTATCTAGCAGAGCGGTTAAGTTTTTGGATTGCTCATCCGTCATAGGCAGTAAAGCACAGCAAGCCGACGCAGCTGAATTGTGAGGGTACTCCAATTTAAGTTAATAAAAATTGTTGGGCTGGGTAGCAAGACACCATCGATAATTATTGAAATCTGTGATTATTCCAAAATAATGCAAGAAATCAGTGCCGAACGCGCATTGTAAATTTAGGGCTGGTAGCATTCTGGGTTTAAGATTAAATCTTTTCCCATTCAAGGCAATGTGTAGTACAACCATTTCGTTAACCGTTTCAAGTTGCCTGAACGCTGAGTTGACTAAGCCCGATTTAATCCGAGATATCGACATGGCCGATTTTTCAACTACTTTCATTCCCGGTTGACCTAAAAAGAATCGATTAGAGCCAGAGTCAACCATGACTCTGAGGGGTTTGCCTTTTATGGCTAGTGTTGAATAAATGAGAGTCCCCGAGTCAGGTTGTTCTTCCGGCTCTTTTATTATTAAAACTGAGTCCGAATTTTCTAAATTATTTGCATTTATTAGAGGACCTGGATTTGAGTAACCAGGAGGCGCGATTGTCCGGTTTAACGACTGCCACTGGCATTCCCCTGACACTTACAAGGGAAGGTCTTCAGGTGTTCAGCGCCCGGAGGGTTATAACCAGTCGGAAAAGATTCCTTGAGATACCCAAAACAAAGTTCAACCCATCCTAGCCCCTACCTTTTCGATATTTTTGCACCCCAACTCTGCAAAGTTTTGAATTTTAACCATATTTATGCGGTATTTAACATTCAGGTAAAGCAAATTTTTTTTACTTTCCTTTCTCCTCGTTGCAAAATATTATATAGTATTGAACTGATAGGTTATTATTTATGTTTTTGAGGATTCTCTACACGATTCTGATGTTACTTTTTTATAATAATATCATCTTCATGAAGAATTTAACGTCTTCATTGATCATCTTGTAAATTCTACGATAACACAGGCCTTCAAATAATGGGGCCATGTCAGTTGTGGGATAACGGAGGGTCATTCCCGAAGAGATTTTTTGCGTAGAATCCGAATCCGGGGTCAAAATTGGCCCGTCACATATTCTGGGTTCTTCTCTTTAGGTACATTATTTATTGTAAGTGCTACTCTTACTCTTTAATTTAAGAGATGTAGAGTGCAATTACGATAAAGTTACGCTGATTTGAAGTTGCGAGATATTCTCAATAAAATTATCATGAACATATACAGTACAATTTTTTATGTATCATTAAGCTGGTTATATGATAACTGCAAAGTTATAATTTCCTATATTCGATAATATAATTTTATACGGGTGATTTTCTTTTGCGTAAGGAATATAAAATTGTTATAATAATTAGAAGGGGCAAAATTGAAATAAATGTTTAACTCTAAAAAAAATTTATTTCTAAAAGAATTCCAAAGTGAGACGGGCCAAATTGAATACTGTTTAATCTAAATAGCTACAAAGATTTGATTTGGTATCTATAAGATAATTAATATAAACTATTATATAAATATAAACTACCATATAATATTAATACAGGGTGTCCCAGTACTCAAGGTATATTTTTATATTTTGGAATTCCTCATAAAAAATGGAGTTGAAAATACTAATAGAAATTTGTTGTGAGGTTAATAATTAATGATTAATGAACCATTAAAGATTAACCAATGCGAAGCATGCGTTAGATGGACGACAATCCTTGTGTCACTGATGAGGGTGTGTGCGTAAAAGAGGAATTTTATATTTGCAGGAGGTTGTGAATATCAATGGTGCAACTTCACACGGCAACTGAGCGACGAGATATTAAATATTAGAAAATATCTTTTCCTCTAGAATACTCGTCGAATCACTGAAAAGGTCTTGTTTGATGAAAAACTCTTATCCATTTTTTAAAAGACGCCAAAAGTCAGCAAAGTTGGGTATTATTGAAACTTCTCCTTGCTTTCTAAAAATAATGCATAACTTTCAGTTGCACGATTGAAATTTATGTTTTAAAAGTTTTTTCGGTAGTTTTTCGATGAGGGAAGACAAAAAGAAGGTCTTATTTTGACTTGAACTCGTTGCCTATTTTCAAAATTTGGCCAGATGCCAGCGAGGTTGAAAATTATTTACAATTCTTATGATTTTCAGAAAATAATGAATTGCTTCCGCTGGCATGATGGGAATTGATGGTTTAAAAATATTTTGGGTAAATTTTCAAACAGAGGAGACAACGGACGAAGTCTAGATTTAACGACAAACCCTTGCAATTTAATTAAAAAGAGGACAAATGCCACCAAGGTTGGAAATTATATACACTTTTCATAATTTTCAGAAAATAATGTATTACTTCCGGTAGCAGGGTCGAAATTGGTGAATTCAAAGTTATTTGGGTATTCTTTATACTTGGGTTATAATTTGGGTAGATTATACTATTCTTCAAGCAAATTTTTTTAATGAACAGTTTTTGTTAAAAAGGTAATAAAAAATAGATTTAAAAAAAAGGTTTGTCTCATTCATCATTTCTTGAAAATGTGCAAAAAACATGTTTTTTTTGTATTGAGTTAAATGCCAATTTTTTATAAAAGATTCAATATGATTAGTCTGCAATTTTTTTCAGCTGAAAAGCAGAATTATAACATATGTCTTTCATTCAAGCAGCAGAAATTTCAGTTTCGACGTATTTCACTTTTTCAAAAATTTAGACACAAAATTTGCAAAAATTTGTTTTGTTAATTTCCAATTTTATATTATTGTTAACTAGTAAAAACTGTGAATATGAAAAATTTGCTTGGAAAATAGTATAATCTACCTAAATAACTACCTAAATTATAATCCAAGTATAAAAAATACCCAAATAACTTTGAATTCACCAATTTCGAACATGCTACGGGAAGTAATACATTATTTTCTGAAAATTATGAAAAGTGGAAATAATTTCTAAACTTGGTGGCATTTGTCCTCTTTTTAATTAAATTGTAAGGGATTGTCGTCAAATCGAGACTTCGTCTGTTGTCTCCTCTGTTTGAAAAACTACCCAAAATATTTTTAAAACATCAATTCCCATCATGCCACCGGAAGCAATTCATTATTTTCTGAAAATCATAACAATTGTAAATGATTTTCAACCTCGCTGGCATCTGGCCGAATTTTGAAAATAGGCAACAATTTCCAGTCAAAATAAGACCTTCTTTCTTGTCTTCCCTCATCGAAAAACCACCGAAAAAACTTTTAAAACATAAATTTCAATCATGCTACTGAAAGTTATGCATTATTTTTAGAAAGCAAGGAGAAGTTTTAATAATACCCAACTTTGCTGACTTTTGGCGTCTTTTAAAAAATGGACAAGAGTTTGTCGTTAAACAAGACCTTTCCAGTGATTCGACGAGTATGGTAAAGGAAAAGATATTTTCTAAGATTTAATTTCAAATATCTCGTCGCACAGTTGCCGTGTGAAGTTGCACCATTGATATTCACAACCTCCTGCAAATTTAAAATTCCTCTTTTACGCACACAGCCTCATCAGTGACACAAGGATTGTCGTCCATCTAACGCATGCTTCCCATTGGTTAATCGTTAATTGTTAATTAGTCATTAATTATTAACTTTACAACAAATTTTTATAAATATTTTCAACTCCATTTTTTATGAGGAATTCAAAAATATAAAAATGTACCTTGAGTACTGGGACACCCTGTATAT
Organism: Andricus coriarius; assembly: GCA_932066315.1. Lineage (NCBI taxonomy): Eukaryota > Metazoa > Arthropoda > Insecta > Hymenoptera > Cynipidae > Andricus > Andricus coriarius. The sequence goes on along the minus strand of CAKNWT010254705.1, from coordinate 9,838 downwards.
TAATATAAACTATTATACAGGGTGTCCATGTATTCAAAATACAAATTTATATTTCCTGAATCCTTGTGAAAAACTAAATAGAAAATGATCAATACAAAAATTTGATTAAATGCATAATCACCGAGTAATTAGCAATTAAAGATTAACCAATCAAAAAAATGAGTTAGATAGTCGACAGTCCATGTGCCATCGCTGGGAGTGTTGAGAATACAAGTTCAGTTCGTATAATTTCCGCTGCGTTTATTTTTGTAGGAGGTTTTGACTCTTTGGTGCAACTTCACACTTGGACAAGATTCTAAAATTAAAAAGTATCTTTTTCGTAGCAACCAAATTAGAAAAAATTGCTCGACGAATTAATTATTTTACTTAAAATGCATGCGTTGTTTGAAATCTGTAGAACCCTCCTGAATTCTTAGCATTCTGCGGAATTCTCCCGAGTTCTGTCGCAATAAATACTTTAACATTTTTGAGTTATCCTGAACACTTTTAAATACATTGCATTGTTTGGAATTTGAAGACTTTTAAATACGAAGTGTATACACTGTCGGTACCGGTAAAAAAAAATTGTCGGTACCGATCAAAAGCATATTTTAAGGATAGAGCCTAGATTGGTAAAACGGAACTTATTTCTGTGACCAGTACAGGGGTGCCTTCCCGCCCCCACGATGTGTTGGAAAAAAGTAGGAGTTAGACCAACCTTATTTCTGTGACCATTCCATGAATTTCGTTAATTCCCTGAATTCCTTGAATTCCATGAATTTCGTTAAATCCCTGAATTCCGCGAATACTGTGAATTCCGTGAATTCTGTGAATTTCTTGAATTCAGTTAATTCAGCGAATTCCTTTAATTTTATGTACGGTTCAAAACCCCGTGACAAAAAATTGTAGTTACCGGAAATTTTTTTTACCGGTACCGACAATGCGAATTCCACGAATTCTTTGAATATCGTGAATGCAGAGAATTCTTGGAATTCCTTCAATTCCGCGAATTCCATGAATTTCGTGAATTCTGTGAATTCCATAAATTCCGTGAATTCCATGAATTCCATAAATTCCATGAATTCCGTGAGGTCCATGAATACATTGAATTTCATGTACTGTTCAAAAACCGGTAAAAGAAAATTATCGGTACCGGTAATTTTTTTCTCTTGGTGCCGACAATTTTTTTTTACCGGTACCGACAGTGTATACTATGATGGGACATCGAATTGAAAGTGTCGATGTTTAAAAAATCGATATATCGAAAACAGAAACATCGATGTCCAAATGAAAAATCGATTTACAGTACAAAAACATCGATGATGTTCTAAAAAACATCGATGTTGGAATATTTTTCCTCTTTTTAAATAAATTACTACATATTGATATAGGTTTTTCCTTTTATAAATAAATTACTACATTTACGGTCATATAAAAGCTTATTTTAATATTATAACAAGTGAGTCAGATTTTCGTTCAGATATAAAAGAGTTCGAAAGCTGTTACATTTCACTGAATCTTATTTATTTAGAATTAAACAACGTGAGCGGAAAATCTGAATATCAAATTCCAAGTTTTAAAATCAAAGTGTTTGCTGTTATGTTAAATTATTTACAATTTACATTTCGTTTTTTTTTTCAAATTCAACTTTCAAAATTATTATTTCAAACAGCAAAAAATTCGAATTGTAATATTTCGAGCATTTTAGTGTAACGTCAATAGTGATGGGTAGTTACCGTCATGACCAAGTTTTTTCGGAAATGACCGGACAAACGTAGACAAACTCGGTCATTATCTAATTTTTTGCATATGGAACATTTTTTTACAAGTAAAATCGACCGTCGAAATAATTCGAATCTTACATTTTGTTAATAATTGTATTTCAGCAGCGAGAAATTTATTGGTTCTCTTCAGTTTGAAAAAATGTAATTATAATTATTAAAAATTATCAATCTCAACAATAAATTAAGATTTAACTCAAAAATTAATATTTTTAAAGAATGAATAAACTTGTCAGTTAATTAAAAGAAATGATTTATGAAATTATTATTAATTATGGAAGAAGAATGTATCTAATTTCAAATGTCGAAATAAAGTCAAGTAGATCTAATAATTGGTATTAGGATAAAGAAAATAGTTTATTATAGAATATTGTAACATTTTCTAAAGAAATGAAATGTTTAATTTTCAATCAATCACATTCAAGTTTCTATTTTACATACAATTATCAGTTATTTTTAATATTCTGTCATATTCTCGAAATTTTTGTCTGCTACGACCAGTCAGATTGACATTTTTATATTGTTTTTAATATTTTCGGCAATTCCCGTTGCGTAAATACAATTATCAATAGAAAAAATAAGATTTAAATTATTCTTGTACTTGATTTTAGTTGTCTAAAAATGTTCCGTATGCAAAAAATTTAATAATTACCGAATTTGTTCACGCTTGCCAGGTCATGAGAGGTTTGAATTCAACTTCTTTGTCTTTGAGAACATTTTTAACGAAGGGTACGGGTAGGCGCACCGAAAATTGTTTAAATTGTATAGAAGTGTCTGCTGATTATATTTGAGGTTAGGAAATGCTGGATTGATCACGCAACACGTGTACTTGTTGGTTAATAAATTGTGTCTAAACGTATTGATTATATTCCATCAACTTATATTATTATTAACGAAGATTAATAAGCTTATCTTGCGCAGTCATTGTGATTTAATAAATAAAAGTTCAGTTCAGTAACAGTAACAGATAAAAATCATAATACAAATCTAAGCTCCGAGATTAGAAAGCGAGAAGAGAACAGAAACATCGAATCGAAAATATCGAAATCGAAAATATCGAAATCGAAAATTTATCGATATTTAGGGGGTCGATATATCGAGAGGTCGACCATCGATGTTAAACATCGATGTATTGGAACCAAAACATCGATGTTTATGATGTTTCGATGTCGATGTCCCATCACTAGTGTATACACTTCGTATTTAAAAGTCTTCAAATTCCAAACAATGCAAGGTATTCAAAAGTGTTCAGGATAACTCAAAAATGCTAAAGTATTTATTGCGACAGAACTCGGGAGAATTCTGCAGAATGCTAAGAATTCAGGAGGGTTCTACAGATTTCAAACAACGCATGAATTTAAAGTAAGATAAGTAACTCGTCGAGCAATTTTTTCTAATTTGGTTGCTACGGAAAAGATACTTTTTAATTTTTGAATCTCGTTTAAGTGTGAAGTTGCACCAAAGAGTCAAAACCTCCTACATAAATAAATGGAGCGGAAATTATACGATCTGAACTTGTATTCTCACACACTCTCAGCGATGGCACATGAACTGTCGGCTATCTAACTCATTTTTTTGATTGGTTCATCTTTAATTGCCAATTACTCGGTAATTCTGCATTTAATCAAATTTTGTTATTGATCATTATCTATTTAGTTTTTCACAAGGAATCAGGAAATGTAAATATGTATTTTGAATACATGGACACCCTGTATATAGTATAAACTAACAACATTTTTTATTATTGTGTATGATTATTGCAAATTTTTATTCGCAATTTTGAATCCACCATATGGAGAATATCTCGTAACTTAAAATTACCGTAACTTTATCGTAATTCTACTCTGAAACTCTTAAATTCAAGAGTAAGAGTAGTACTTACAATAAATAAAGTAACTAAAGAGAAAGCCCAAGAAAATGTTGTGAATTCTGTATATAACCTCAAAAGTAGCCAGAAACGACATTTTTTCGATGCATAACCGCAAATGTCTCAAAATCCTGACGTGGCGGGCCAATTTTGACCCTGGGTTCGGATTCTACGCAAAAAATTTCTTCGCGAATGACCCTCCGCTAACCCACAACTGACATGACCCCATTATTTGCAGGCCTGTGTTATCGTAGAATTTACCAGATGATCAATTAAGACGTTAAATTTTTCATGAAGATGATATTATAATAAAAAAGTAAAATCAGAATCGTGCAGAGAATCCTCAAAAACATAAATAATAACCTATCAGTGCAATAACAGATAAGGATTTGCAACGAGGAGAAAGGAACGTTAAAAAATTTGCTTTACCTGAATGTTAAAAACCGCATAAATATGGTTAAAATTCAATACTTTGCAGAGTTGGGGTGCAAAAATATCGAAAAGGTAGGGGCTAGGATGGGTTGAACTTTGTTTTGGGCATCTCGAGGAATCTTTTCCGACCGGTTATAACCCTCCGGGCGCTGAACACCTGAAGACCTTCCCTTGTTAGTGCAATTTATTGTAGTAAAACCGGGATTGCCGCATTTGTAGCAGAAGGTTCCCCGTAGTTCCCTACGGTCGCCGAAACGGTGTCCTGGTTGGTTGCAGTTCCAACAACATTGCTTCATAGAAGCCGGCCTAGGCTGGCTGCAAGGAGAGGCGCCCATCGGTACAGTTGTTGCCACCCCAGCGTGTTGGTCGATTTACCGGCTGGTTGTTGGTTGGTTTTACCGGTAGGGCTTGGATTTCGATTGATAATACTAGCCTTAGGATGTGCCCCCTTGGTCAGGGCTTTTTGATTGTTATTATTGTTCTTATTAGGGCCGGATTTAGACCGAGGCGAGTTTCCGGTAGCAGCGAAGTCTGTATAACTTAGTGCATCCACTTGATTTTCAGTCGTGTCTTCGTGTGCAATTTCGAGTGAATTTATCGCGGTAGCTCTACGAGAAAAGAATTTTGCTTTGGTTTACGGTAGGCCAGACTCGGTAGCAGTGATTTTTTCGGTGGGGGTGGGGGCCTAAATGTTCTTTGGGCTCGGAGTGATTTATCAACTCGAGTCGCTAATTGCTTTAAATGGTCGAAATTAATGATCTCACTTCGATTGATAGTGAGTCGTAATTTCCGTAACATTTCGGTGAGCATAGTTTATTTGCTTTTGTTCTGAGTAAGGATACAACAATCTGTGCAGCAGGGTACGAATGCACGTTAAATAATCCGCCACGGGTTCCACTAGTCCCTGAGTACGATTGTGTATCTCCTGTCTCAGTTAAAATTGGTAGTCTGGGTCACCGAAGCGAATCCTCGTTGAATCTACGAAATACGTCCACAAGTCCCACCCTTTCAACGAATTATTAGACCAGTAAAGGGCAATGTCCGATAAAAAGAACGGAATGCACAATAATAATTCCCTATCCGAGATTGGGACTAAACTCGGACATTGATCAATTTGCATTAAAAAGGTTTTCAAGTCCTCGCTGCGATTACCTGTTAATCGAAGGTTCCATTTTCCTTATATTTCGTGCACGGCCCTGATATGGGGCGAACCTATCCCACCGGGTTGACGCCTAGATTGCTCGTAATTGTGTTGCGGGTGCGAACGTGATTCATCGAAGCTTGCGCGTGGTCGTGTATTGCTCCTCACAGCGATGCTATCGTGGGAATAATTCCCTTGAGGCATACTATATTCGCGGTATGTGTGATTCGGTTGACAGGGGTTAGCTGTCACAAATACAATTTCATTTTCGGTAGTATTGTACGCGGTAGCCCAAACGTCATTTTCTGCAAAGGAATCGTCGACCGGTTAGTAGTCCGGCTGTACTATATTTTTCCATTGAATTCGGTAGCGAGCGCGTAGTATAGCTGTCGGGCCTCGAAAGCGCGCGAAAACGGGCGAGAATTAGGGTAGTTTTTTCGTAGCGGCAGTGGTTAAGCATGAGTCGCATGTATGCTTCTAGTGCATGGCCCTGTCCCGGGGTGGCTGGAGAGGGTAGAGGTGGCGCGCGAGCCCGCGGCATTGTTTGGCGACTCGGCCGGCGAAGGGATGCCTCCCGTCGGGAGCATGTATGTGACGTGAGTCCCTGTTGTGTGCGCGCGCGGAGTGGGGATGGACGTTTCGGGCGGCGGCATCGACACTTGACACTCCAAAAGCTAATACGCCGCAACTTTCTTTCAGATTTTCCGCGGTTACCACTTCGATCCCCGAGTCGTTATAATGTTCGCGCGACACGTTAGCATTTTGGCAGTCACTCGCCATACCAGGACTGTCATTGTTCTGCACGTTGCCGGGATTGTCGTTTCCGGTAGTCCCTCTCTGAAACTGCACGAATCTAAACAAGCGGTCGCGTAACGACGGGACTGTACCCTCGGTGGGTAGTTGTCTATCATCGAGTTCACTGATCAGCTGATCGGTCGAGAGCGCGTAGATCCCAGCATCCTTTGGATCTGACATTTTGACGGGGTCACGTATTTTAATCTAACTCGCGGAAACGAATCACTCTGAAAGCACTATCGAAAACACTCGCGTGGCCCAGAAATACACAAGTCACCATAAATATAGTCAAATCGGGACTCAGTTCAATGCAATTTTCAACAATTTATAAAAACAACAATAAATGCAGGTAATCAAATCAGTACACGGTTAAATCACACAGGTTATCAGGTAAGTGATAAATTTTGGAGATCAAATTACATACGTGTTCAAATAAATACAGGCTATGAAATCAAGCATGGTTATAAAATCAGTAATTCATTGTATCAATATATTCTTCAAATTTTTGTGGAAAAATCGGTTTTTGCTCTATTTTGACAGGTTGTTTGGCATCGAATTTTTCTAATTATTTTACCGAAGCCCCAGGTTGTTGCGTCAATCTCTAACCGTACATTTCTCCGAGAAACTTTCCGTCACTCAGCTCATGCCCATTATCTAAAAATTCCCTACTGCAAAAACAAATACTTTCTTTGGCAGTTGGGCGCCAGGCCCACATGCGCCAACGAGACACTCAAAATCTCAATAGACTGGGCGTGGGCCAGGTGGTTGCCCGGGCTGGCTTCAGCCCTTTGGTTAAAGTTGTTGGTAGAGGGGGTGATTCAAGTTACTTGTGGTAAACTCTTAGCACAAACGCGACTCTTACCCGGAAATAAATCTAAGCCAGGGAGTACTATCCAAAAATTAGGTGTTCACACTTATTCAACCTATTCAACCGTACAAATATTTTTATTATTACGCTTCATCGAGAGCATACTATATGGAAATACTAACGAAAGCGAGGCTAATCTCAAAGTATTTATTTCAACCAAAAAAATCTCCTAAAGTGAGGTTAAATTCTCGACAGAAAAAGAAAAAGGCTAGAAAGAAAGCGGATCTCAACAGTAATCCAAAATTTAAACACAAGGCCAAATTGGCGTCCTAAGATAAAGCGGTAACAAGCGATAATGACGCGAAATTGCTACCGAGTATCAATCATTAAAAGAAAAATGACTAGCGAGAGTAAACATAGAGGCCGTAATTATTATTACTGATTTTTCCACATACGATAATAGAACATTAGAGTGAATAAAACCGTAGACATTGGAGACTCGAGGGGTTCCTGATGTTCAGTTTATTACTCCAAAAACGGTATTTCAAAACTAAGCTCAACCATCTGAACATGAGGATCCGCCAGGATCCGCAGCTTCGCAGACATATTTCAACGGACCTTACCTCAACTAGGAAGTTGAACTGACTCTAATTAAGGTACATTAACGTGGTACTGCGCGATAGCAAAAATGAAGAGAAGGTAGCAAGTCGCGACTGTCTCTCGGTACGTGGCTGCCGAACGAAAGAGGACCCAGCTTGCCGGTTGTCCAGCGAGTCGTCTCGCCTCCTTTGGACGAGTTTCCCTTGTGCGGCGATGATTGGCTGCTTGCTCGGCGCGGCCATGGGATTTTTCAATTTGAACGTAGCTCGTTCGTCTCTATCGTTTTGCCCTTCCGGTTGAAGATGCAAAGGCGGCTCAACTTATAATCTGTAACTAAATCGAAATATCTACAGAGTAGATCCGAAGTTTTTCCGGTAGATGAGGAAGCTCTATCCTGACTCTGGAACGAGTGTCCGCATTAGCAAAACTGACGACAACAAATCTAGGACAAAACAGACCTGCTTCTCATCCTCATTGCAGGAGTCTTGAAGTAGGCTGATACCTCGGTACAGTGTCGTAGCGCGGAGGGCCCATATTAGGGGATGTGAGGGCTTCCTCCCTCATACGAATTACTGGTGCAGACCAAGGTATCGCTCTAAGGCGACTAAGTTCATACCCAAAGCCTAGATAAAGTGATCCGAGGTCATCCCTGGCTCTGGAGGGATCCATTATTTCCAGCCAGGTTCCGGGTCTATTGGAGACAGCAAACGGAAAGGCGGGAACCAGATTCAAATACGAATCTCGATTCCTAATTTTAGTAGTGACAGCGAGCGAATCACAGTTTTCTGAAGGCCTTACAGAATTCCGAAATCCCTCGTTGTCCCTCGCTAAGGAAAGCGATGAGGCAAGGTCAATAACGAACAAAAATACCATAAGAATTAATCCTAGTTCTTAAGATTAACCTAAATATGCGCTTGAAGTGCCGTGCCGCGTGACGAGAGAACAGATGTCGCTTTAAACAGCAAAGAATAATTTAAATAAGGATGCTTAAAATTTTGTTTTATTACAGACTATGATAAGAAATTAATACTTTTAAAGTGGAAAACCTAAAAATTGAATGAAAGGTTATGAAGTTATGTCAATGAAAATAAACAAAGGAATCATGACAGCTTAAATGTATATGACTTAAAAATCAGAGAACGTATTACTGATAGCAATATCAAAATTGTTGCTCTTTTTATCAAAACTGCTTGTTTCCTGTGAATTGAGATTATATTTTGCATCAGCGTCATTCCCTGATTGTGACCCGATTGTCAGATCATGGTATTACCAGGGTGCGGCTAAGATTTCACCAAGGTTAAGAGTATAATTCTGACGTCATCTACTACGTCAAGCTGGAGTAGCAAATTGGGGTACAATGTAGAATCGTAAACGAAAAAAAACCCAAATAAAACATTATTCTTGCTCATAGTGAAATAATGCAAGCCAGTGTCATTCGTCAGACTTTTGTGAATTCTCCACCTGATTCAGTTAAATTAGAAGTATATTGTATAAGTTGAAGGGAATGAGAAACTAAATATATTTTAATGGATTGTATTGAGTGAGCGATTACATCAGTTAGTGTGCAACTGATGAAGCTAAAGAAATGCAAGCATATTTTTGTAACAGTTTACATGAAACAGAACTTGAATTGCTTAATTTTTTTCGTCAAAGATTCGTACCCAGTTGGAGTGGCAAAAAGAATGCCTCATATGGCAAAAAATGGTATCTTGCATAGTCAAACTCAAATTCAAAGTCTGCAACTCCAGGCGGTTCAAATGTATGTAACAGGTTATCATTTTGCGGTTTATAGGTTTGATCACCATGTGGGGGTTTTTCTATTATTTTTAAGATGAATACAAAATTTCTGGAGAACCTAATTCCTATTCTGGAATTGGTTTATTTAAAATCTTTCTTAAAAGAACTGTACCAAAGAAAGAAGTAGATGCTTTAATTTTAATTTTTTCTAAGAAGCGTATGCGTAATATGCATATTTATGGTGAAAATTATAGTTCTCGAAAAAAAACCCACCCACCATGTCTTCTGGAGGGGTGGGGTACATTTTGTTCAAACTCGCTTTTCCCACTCGAAACTAAAAAGTTTTCATTACCGATATTTTTTCATTGGATGCGTATCATTTTAAGATATTTCGTTGTCTCAAGTTTAGAAAAAACACCCTATATATATATATAAAACAATAAGGTTAAACAACCACCGCAGGGTCTCACTGGGAGCAACTGCCATCTAAAAAAATGACAACGGCTCCCAGCAGGACCGCGGTATATCACATTCATGGCCACGTCTCAAAACTGGGAATTGGGTGGTCACAGGACACGATGGAATCACAACGACAGACCAGCGAAACCCTCGTGTGTTTTGAGCACACGAAGCGACCCACGGATGACAGCTTTCTGCATCCATTTCGCAAGTGCCTTGGCATATTTTTGGCACGCGGG
>CAKNWT010254689.1:8699-26032 GCA_932066315.1 Andricus coriarius | reverse complement strand
TTTCGTGGATTCCATCAAATGTCGACGTTTTGAGGCCCCCTGAGTCAGAAAAAATAGTTTTTACGTCGGTGTCTGTCTGCCTTTCGTCGCTGACGTTGTGGACATGGTCGTCATCTGTATACCCGATAATTTTAAGGGACTATCAAAACAACCTTTTGAATTTTCTTGAAAAATCGAAAAATGAAATTTTGATCGCACAAAAAATAACAAACAATCAAAAATTGCATTTTGCGGTCAAACTATGCAAGGTACAGAAAAAAATGAATAAGAAAAAATTGTTGCCTCAAGGAGGATCTACAAATTTGTTATGAATCATTGTTTGATAGGATGCATAGATTCTGTTTTATTCGTAAAAAACAATATTAAAAAATAAAAAATTAAATTCTTGGACAAACGACACAAGAGACGAAAAAAATGACAAAAAAAGTTGTTCTACCAAAAAATATCTTCGAATAGTTTATAAACTTTTATTATAAAAATATATTAAAAATAAAAAAATTAACTTTTTGGAAAAAAGAGACACAAGCTACAATAACATTTTATTTAACAAAATTTGTGGCCTAAATTATATCTACACATTTTCTTAAGACCACCTTGCGCTACGATGCGTATTTTTAGTTTAAATCGTGAAAAATAACATTTCGAATTAATTATAAATAAATTGAAATTATGGAAAGACGACACAAGTTGAAATAAAATGTTTAGTAACACTTTTTTTTAAATAGCATACGATTTTATCAAATCATAAGAAAAAGACAATGAAAATACTTTTTTTTTCAATGCCAATGCATGTTATGAATTGTAACAAGATAAAGGACCACGCACCAAATACATGGGAAAAAAGGTCCCGGTGGAATTTTCTAAGTTTGTTATATTTTTTAGTTCATACTCTCCTGATCAAAAAATCCTCATGGCAAAAACTCAAATTATAAACCCTTGCATTGCTTTCGTGTAAGTTTATGCAGGAAAAAAATTGCACGGACGAACAATGCGATGTAATCGGGTTGGAAGTGATAAGCGCCAAGCGTTCGGGCAATGCGCTAAGCGTTTAGGCAAAGCGCAAAGCTTTCATATAATTGCATTTCATCGAGCTTCAAACGTGAAATTCAATTTTTATTATCAAGAGACGTTTGATTTTCTGAATCGTTGATAATAATAGCTAATTCACAAACGCATGACAAACGCTACTGGCGATTGAAAGATTGCATCCGAAGTTCGTCGTAAAGCGCTTGAGTTGAATGGCCCGACAAAATAATCGATACCCAGCGTTGCTATTGGGCACTGATCAACCAGTTTATGTCAGGCACTCTAAAGTACCTTTTACGGAAATCTCCTATCGTTCCAACGCTTCCATCCTACCTTCAACGCTAAGCGTTTAAGAAAAGCACTCACACAACATAACAAACTCCCAGCGTTGCTGCTCGGCTTTGATTCTCCAGTTTAAAAAAAGCAGTCTAAAACACTTTATAAGTTATGCTTATCTCGTTCCAACGCTCCGACTTCACCTCGAACGCTAAGCGTTTAAGAAAGCATCGAGACAACAAAATAAACTCCCAGCGTTGCTGTTTGGCTCGGATTAGCCATTTTAAGCCAAGTAATCTAAAACACCTTATAAGGAATACTTATCTCGTTTCAACGCTCCGACTTTAACTCCAACGCTAAGCGTAAAAGGTAAGTATGTACGTGGATCAGAAAACCAACCGCTAGCGGTGCAGTTTTCGTAATTATAAATAAACACCACCTGGGGTGGTTGCTGGAGAGCTTGATGAGTGACTCTTAAACGCTTAGCGTTGAAGGTAGGATGAAAGCGTTGGCACGAAAGGAGAATTCTGTAAAAGGTACTTTAGAGTGCTTGACATAAACTGGTTGATCATGCCAAGTTGCAACGCTGGGAGTTGATTTTTTTGTCAGGGTGATTTCTTAAACGCTTAGCGTTGGAGTTGAAGTCGGAGCGTGGGAATGAGATAAGGCATTCCTCATAAGGTGTTTTAGACTAATTGTCTTAAAACGGCTAATCCGAGCCAAACAGCATGGCTGGGAGTTTATTTTGTTGTATGAGTGCTTTTCTTAAACGCTTAGCGTTGAAGGTAGGATGGAAGCGTTGGTACGAAAGGAGAATTCTGTAAAAGGTAGTTTAGAGTACTTGACATAAACTGGTTGGTCAGTGCCAAATTGCAACGCTGGATATCGATTCTTTTGTCTGGCCATTCAACTTAAGCGCTTTGCGACAAACTTCGGACGCAATCTTTCAATCGGCAGTAGCGTTTGGCATGCGTTTGTGAATTAGCTATTTTTATCAACGATTCAGACAATCAAACGCCTCTTGATAATAAAAATTGAATTTCGCGTTTGAAGCTCGATAACATGCAATTATATGAAAGCTTTGTGCGTTGCCTAAACGCTTAGCGCATCGCCGGAACGCTCAGCGCTTATCACTTTTAACGCGATTACATCGCATTGTTCGTCCTGCAATTTTTTTCTGCATAAACTTACACGAAAACAATGAAAAGGGTGGAAAAAAGTCTGTGATATATTCTACTCCACAGGTAAAAATATGTACCCAAATCCGACTTTTAAATCGTCGTAGCGCAAAAACTGTCCATAATTTGAGTTTTTGCCATAAGGATTTTTTGATCAGGAGAGCAGAAACTAAAAAATATCACAAACTTAGAAAATTCCACCGGGACCTTTTTTCCCATGTATTTGGTGCGTGGTCCTTTACTGAAATAATACATTTTTCCGGGTAGCTGAGAATAAAATTTAATGCAAAATAAGGAATAAATATTAATGTAATCATGAAAAATAAAATGTGTACATTATTTTGCAATATCTGAATAAGCAGCCCCAGACCGAGGTACAGAAATAAATATAAATTAATATAGTAAAGTTGAAAATAATGTAGAAAAGTAAGCACTGTCGATAAAACCGAGTGCGAAGCACGAGACACGTGATAAGAATCTGTTCGTTAAAGCTGAAGGAGTTTTAACAAAAGAGAACGCACAATCACCAAATTACAGTTGTCGCTGCTTTGACCTTTAATTTTAAAAGGCCTGCGCACAAATGCGGGGATAATACTAAGACCGAGCGCGTAGCGCGAGGTACACACGTTATCGAGCGCGAAGTGCGAGAACCAACAGTCGCGCAACTAAATGCGAAAATTTTCAGTGTTTACAAATCGAAAAATTCTTACGAGAAAGACTACAAACAAACAAAAATGTTAAGAAAATTGAGCTGCAGTGGTTCAAAAAGAGTCCGAAAAGAAGGCAGGTAAAAACGACATTTTCGTATAGCGACTGTATCAATTAAATTTGAATTAGAAATAAATGTACAGTGGACGTGTTTTTTCCCCTAAAAGTACTTGATTCAAACGAAATTTTCCCGCTTGTCTGGATTCCTTAGCTCGTTTTGAAAAATTGTAAGAATTTTTTAAAAATTGCGTAAGACCAGACCATTTTTTGACCTTAAAAAACTTATGTGTCTGTTTAAAAATAAAATAGCGACACTGGATAAATGGAAAAACTTTGTTTAAATTAAGTGCTTTGACCCAAAAAATCAATGTAGAGATTCGCTCATACGTAATTTTGATAGAAGTATTTGAAAGCCGCTTTAGCTACGAAATTAGTGAAAAGAAGGTATAAAAAACCTTTAAGCCAGTTTTATTTCGACAGAGCTCGACGAAATATTTCCATTTCTGCCCAAAACATCCCTATTTATTTTCTATATACTCAAAGATCCTGCAAAGATTTGAGACGTTTATAAAACTTTTAGTTAGCTCCTGTTCAGACAAGCCGTGCATCTCTTAAAATGATGTAATTTTTCAAAATAAAAAGTCAAAAATTAATGTCCAAATCATCAAAGGTATCAATTTTCTTTTAAATTATTTTAATCTTTTCAAATTATTTTAAAAAAATGTTGGAACTCCTAAATATCTTTTAGAATCATTCCCATTTCTCTTAACATTCTCTTAAAGTTATGTACTTTTTTAAAATAAAAAATCATTTTAAATCTTCCCTAAAATCTTTAAAAAAATAATATATTTTGAAATCTTTCAACATTCTTTAAAACCTCCTAATTTTTTTGTTCGAAACATTCAAAAACCTCCAACTTATTCGATTTTCTTCTAAATTAATGTTCAACTGTTATTTACCAATCAAAATTCAACACTTTTACTTTCGAATTACAAATTAAAAAAATAGAAAAATTATATTTGTAACATTTAAAGTTTAAATTTATCACTCTGAAATTGTGACAATTCAGTTTCGAATTGTTTAATATTGAAAATTGTTATGTTTTTTTTTAATTTAAAAGTTCCAAATTGAATGGGTTAAAAATGAAATATTTTATACTAAAACAATACTTGAATATGAATTTTAAATTGAATAAAGGCGTCTATTTGTGAATTTATTAATCTGAAGTGATTTGCAAATTGAACATTGTTTATGAAAACTCAATCGGACGTTTACATTTGTGTAAAACTACTAAGGCTTTCGAATTAAATTAGTTCAAATTTTAACATTAAAATATGTCAATTATCTAATTTTGAACAGATCCAGAATCGTCTTGCAAAATCAATTACTGTTCACTTTTTAATACTTGGACTACAGTTATGTTTTCAAAAGCATGAGTGAATTTATATTTACAGCTGATCAATTTAAAGTTTTTTTTTATTTCCTGGTCAAAACATAAATTCACTTTTATTTCCCGATCGCGAGTCTAGCCCAATTTACCACAACTTTTATTTTTTTAACACATTAGTTTTTCGGTTCTAATTTCCGGGACAATCATTTTATTCCTTGAAAGATTTTCTACAAATTTCGTTCGTAATTTTTAATTTTAAGAAATGTATGTAAAAATTATACTATTTTTATTTTTATAAACAATATTTTTCTTTAATAAAATTTTTGTAATACAAGCGTTTCGAAGAGATTTTTTTTTTAATATTTCGAGGAATAAAATGAATATTTATTGGTCGACTAAGGTTAATTTTCTTTACAAAATTTGGCTTACATCTCATTTTTTCCAGTTGTTTTTACTATAGTACTGTGGTACTATTCGATTACATGTAATTTCATAATTTCAGAAATTTTTTCAGTGATGGGAATTTTATTATAAATATAATCAAATCTATCAATATTTATATATATATATATATATATATATATTTCTTAAATTCCTTTTAGGTGATTTAAAACTTAAAATGATTTAAACTTTAAAATGATTTAAAATTAAATTAATTTAAATTAAATTATTTAAATTAAAGTGATTTAAAATTTTTAGGTGATGTTAAACGTTATAAATTACATTTGTGAAAAATAAAAAAAATATTTTAATTAATTTATATTTTAAAACAAAAACGTTTCTTTACTTCAATCTAAATGCAGCTGAAAACATTGAATTTAAAATGCGTTGAATTCAAGATATATTTCTAAAAGAAAACTGAAAGCAGACGTTCGACTTTCAAAAGAAGCGACTAAAAGTAAGAAAGTGACTCGCTGGCTTGCAGTAAGCATTGAAAACGATGTATTTTCACATTTATAACGTTTAAATTTAAGCTTTTGACTTTTTCAGGTTTTAGCAATTTCCAATACCAGAACTTGTTATTTTTGACCTAACTTGTAACTTATAACAAAAATTGTGAAAATTAAAACAATAAGCCTGCATTCTGAAAGTGAGGCAAATTTTAACGTTAAAATTCAAGTTCTCAAATTGAAGCCTTAAAAATTAAGAAATTTTACAACCTAGAGGTAAAAAAGTCGGAAATTTTACATACCTAGAGGTAAAAAAAGTCTGCCCAATTTTTTCGAATTTTAATAACTTATTTTCTGAGAGATAATTCCTATTAAATTCACCCCCGTTTACCAGTGACCGAAATGTACCAGGAAAAAAATCTCCAAGACCCAGGGATAAAAACTGGATATAAAGCGAATTTTTTAATTTTGGTATTTAATGAGATTATCTCTATAATTTGTGATTTCAAAAATTTACATATGATAAATTTTTTTTTAATAAATACAGCAGGAAATTTTTTGTACTTCTAGGGGCCACCAAGATATCCCGAAAATGAAATTATTAGTGAGGTTATAAGGCAGTGGAACACGATTTAATTATACAAGATAACAACTTTATTATGACCGTGTAGTGTGAGCGTTATACAGCGACTGACTTGTGTTTCTGGTGTGTGTTTGTCTGTGCGAATGAAACACAAGTAGTGGGGGTCAAAGGTGGTAGTGCCAACTAAAGAAACAAACATAAAGGTAGAGAGAATTGGGTATCTAACACTTCCCGTCAATTTCGATTATCCTTATGAAACCCAAATTAAACATTCTTTGAGTACCAACACAAATCTTTGCAATCTTTGAAACACAATACAAATTTTAGTCTTTGAATCCCAACACAAATTTAACAGTATTTTAGTCCCAAACCACGAACACAATTGTCAAACTTTATTCCCGATAAAGGCTTGGTTAGAACATCTGCTGTCATTTCTTCGGTAGGTAGAAACTTGATTATGAGTGGATATACCTGAATCGCATGACGGATGAAATGATGCTTGATGTCCACGTGTTTGATTCTAGAGTGGAAGACAGAATTCTCGAACAATTTTCCTGCAGATTGATTGTTTGCCGAGTCGGCCACAATTCTTTGTTTGCGTGATGTCCAAGATATTGCTGCGCCGAACAACGAGAAAACGTATCCGGAATACGACTTTCTATCGTAGGTGCAGCTTCCCCAGTCCGCGTCAGCATGTCCGAGGATTCCCTCATCGTCCTGCGTGTAGATCAACTTTCGGTTTATAGTTTATACCCTGGAGGTACCTCAGAATCCTCAACGCGGGTTGCCAGTGAGCTTTGCCGTTGTAGTTGTTACATTGGCTGAGCATGACCACTGCATGAGCAATGTCTGGGCGTGTTCCAATCGCAATGTACATCATAGCCCCAATGAGCTCGCGGTAAGCATAGCGAGTCACGTTTCCTTCAGTGACCGTTTCTCGATCAAGTTTCGTGCCGGCGGCCAATGGAGACTTGTTAGCCTTACAGTCGGACATTTCGAATTTTCGGAGAACTTCTCTAATATATCCACTTTGAGCGATGCAAATCTGATTCTTCTTCTGCTCGACTTCGATTCCAAGACAGTATTTGATATTTCCAAGGTCTTTTACTTGGTATTCGGACGAGAGTCTAGTTTTGATTTCGTCGACTCGTTCCGGATCGTTGGAGGCTATCAGGATGTCATCCACGTAGAGGAGTAGGTAGGTACTTCCCCGGGAACGATGATCTACCTAAACACAGGGGTCGGACGTCGTCTGCGACAACTCGAGTAATCTGAGGGTGCTTCTGAGTTTTGCGTGCCATTGTCTGCCAGTCTGACGTAAATCGTAGAGCGCTTTGCGAAGTTTACAGACCTTGTTTCCGGAACTCAGTTCACGAAGCATGCGCTTTGACTTAGCGATCAGGATCTTATCCTTTTCAGTTACGACGATCCTCTCAAGGGCGTCTTTTAGCAGGATTGGTTTCTCCATGTACACGAGTGTCCATATCTCCATTGAGATATGCGTGCTACTGAGGCAAATGTATTGGTAAAATCAATACTGGGCCGTTGGGAGAATCCACGTGCAACACTTCGCGCCTTGCGTCGATCTGAGGTCCCGTCCGGATTGAATTTGTTGCATAGGACGGTGCGGCACGAGATCACATTGCGATCCTTGGGTCTGTCGAGTAGCTCCCACGTATCGTTTGCCACCAGGCACTTTGTATCCGAGTAGATAGCGACGACCCACTCTTCTTGGTCTTCACTCTTCAAAGCGTCGTTGAGAGGTACCTCGATAGCGGACATTACCGTGCAAGCGTCACCAATGGAGTTTTCGTCATCTTCGTTGACTGGAAGCTGAAGGGGTTCTGGTTGTTCCTCCCCGCTTCTAGCGTCTTCGTTACTCGAAGATTCGTCGATCACTTCCTCGTTGTACTGCTTTCTGGGACGTCCTCTCTTACCGGTTTTTATCAATTTGGGCCTTCCACGGAGCCTCATTGTATTTGGTAGTGTGGCTGCCCCCGCTTCGTTATCGGTGTCGAAATCTTTAAGTAGAAATTCTTCAGGTCGAGGTTCTTCAAGGTCGAGGTTCGTCAGGTATATAAATGCGATAAGCTTTGGATTGATCGGCGTAACCAACAAAGAATCTGGCAATTGCCTTGGGCTCAAACTTCCCTTTTCTCGGAGACTTATCAAGTACCAAAGCTCGTTCGGCGAACGAGCGGAGATGCGCGAGACCTGGCTTTTGCCCGGTCCATCTTTCCATGGGGGTTATTCCGCCAGGTAACGCCTTCGTGGGGCATCTATTTCTCGTGTAATTCGCCGTGGCGATTGCCTCTGCCCAAAGTGATGGGGGAAAATTCGCGTCAATCTGCATGCAACGCGCTACTTCGACCAATGTACGATTTTTACGTTCGGCTGCGCCGTTTTGTTGAGGCGTATAGGGTGCCGTAAGACGCTGTCGGATACCCGAAGACTTGGGTAGATCCTCCATTTCCTTGTTGACGAACTCTCCGCCATTGTCGGACTGGATCGCTTTAATCTTGCGCCTGAGTTGGTTTTCAACTAAATTCTTATAATCTTTGAATTTCTGCACGGCTTCGCTTTTGTTTTTCAGGAAATATACAAGACATACTCTGCTTTAATCATCTATAAAAGTTATAAAATAGCGTGCGTCCCCCGATGACTGCGTCCGCATCGGCCCGCAGAGGTCTGTATGCACCAGCTCCAGAAGCTCCTTGGAGAAATTTTCGCGGGGTCCAAAGGGGATGCTAAACATTTTTCCTGAAATGCATGACTCACATTTGATTTCGATGACCATTGTCTTGAGCTTCAAGCCGTTCACATTCCCGTCCTTGGCGAGTATTGACAGGTCCCGGGTGTTAAGATGTCCTAGGCGGGTATGCCACTTTTCGAAGTCGGTCTTGTGTCTCGCATTTTCAGAGAGCACATTCGCGCGTTGTTCGCGTTCGCGGAGGTAGAATAAGTCCCCAATGCGTTCGGCGACGAGCCTTGTTTTACCGGATTGATCTGTGACGACAGCGCGCGATTTCTGAAAAGTAACTTCGTGTCCACGATCCACTATTTTCGCAATTGACACGAGATTCGATCGTACGTCCGGCACATCGTTACTTGCTTTCATATTCTTCTTTTGCCAAAACTCGCTCTCTTTGTGCCCCTTTTTGTGACAATAACCGCACAGGTACCGAAATTCTCCGTCCGTTTTCATTTTGTATTTATTACTATCATTCGCGTCACAACTGTTTCTGGAATCACTCGCGCCACCTTTGCCTTTTTGTTGTAACCTACCGGACGATTTCTGATTCCTCGCCGCGTACATAGCGATGCCACCGTCGTCACACGGCTTTTGATTCCTCGCGTTGTGCTCCTCTACGATTTTTATCTTTAGGGCTTCCACGTCGGGCAAACTTTCGCGAGATTCCATGGCACAGCGGAAATATTCGAAACTGTTCAGCAGGCTGTATAACAGCATAATTGCGAGAAGATTGTCATTTATGTCGACGTCCATGGCTTTCAGCTTGTCTACGGCGTCGAAAAATTGGACGAGATGCGTCTTGAGCTCGTACGCCATTTTATTTGGCTGGCGTCTCGACTTCTTTCGTTCGCGCACACGGTGATTTTCTCACTCGACACTTCCCGTCCGTGAACTCACTTTACTCGTTTTTATCGTGCTCAAAATTAATCTGAGCCCATAACCTATTAGCGAGGTTATAACGCCTAATTGCCTAATTATAAAATATCCGAACTAGAATATTCCATAATTATACAATTCCAGAATTCAAATAATTAAAAAATTGTTTCCTAACAAATATTATTCATTAAAAATACGATAATCAAATATTTTTTGTATGTCAAAAAAGTATCCTCGTTTTAATTCTTTCTCTAGTTGTATCTCCCTCTTTCTTTTTCTCTTCATCTCTGTCTCTCTTAAAAATGTCCTTTTCTTAAAATCTGGCAATTTCTGAGAGTTTTCCTGTCTAAACTCAACTTTAGTATATGACGTGACTTTGTAAACGACGCATCTTGAAGATTCAGGTTCTTTTGATTTTTTTAAGTGTTACTTAATAAAAGTGAAATTTTAAGTTTTGAAAGTGTTGTTTTTAATAATAAATATAATAAATTTTGTTAACCATTTTGTGTAATTATTACATTGTGTTTTTAATCATTGTTAGACTTTTCAATAGTGTTTTCCTAAATGTTCAAAGGAGAAAAACGTTAAACTTGATTGTGGATTTTTCAAAAAAAGACAAATACAGGGAGTACACCTTTTTTAATAAATAGAAAGGGATTTTATATATTTTTAAATTGTCGAATTGATTGTATTTAAAAGGGTACCTCTTATGATATAACAAAATATGGGATAGATTAATTAATTGGTTATAGTAATTTTCTTTGACTAGATAACAGAAAGATTTCTTCTTTATAAAATGATCAATTTTCTCAATCAACATTTTCGATGACATTGAACTTAATCAAATATTGTATTAATAATTTTTTATATATTTTCTTTACAGATTTATTCAATTTTCATACCTTTAGTTATTCCCTATAAATAATCCCTGATGAGGAGGTCTAAATTGACTCCGAAACATGTTGGAACCCTCGTAGTATAAAAAGGACAGAAAAAGGAGAAAGTGAGAGTTTGGTTTTTGGTCGACTTTTTCCCTTTTTCCCTCTTTTTTTATTATGTTATTCTTGTCTCTAATTCAGCCGAAAAGAGAGGTTTTTGGAAGTTTATTTTTTGATTGTGAATCAATTTTTGCTTATTTTGCAATAAATTTTTGCTTAGTTTGTGAAAGTTATTCATGGAAAATGGATTTTGTTTCAATCTTAATTTTAAAAAAATATTTTTATCAAATAAGTTTTTGTTTAAAATTTAGTTTTTGAAAATCTCTTTTATGATAGGATCATAGATATTGTAACTTAAATCGTAAACTATGATTAAATCCCTGATGGACTACACTATTTAGTCATAAATTAGAGCTAGAACTTTTTTTAAATTTGTTTATAAAGTTGGTTCTCAAAGCACCTGCAGTTTTTACGATTTCATTCTCATCGCGACACTCACGCTTCAAGCTTGATAATTAGGTTATACAGACAGTTTTATTTGAAAAATAAATAGATGAAGACGAAATGGAAAGGAGTATTAGAAGTAGGTATATATAACATTTTTTTTTAAATTTTGAAAATGGTCTAAATTTTTTAATTTTGGTCAGAAATATGTGCTTAACGAACTTGAACTTCCATTTGGGACTCCAAAAAAGAGTATCGAAGGATACATTGATTGGACAAATTATTCAAAAGTTAGCGTGGATAAAACATTCAGGTAACAATACAGATAGGATGTACGGGCAGACAGAAACCGACACTTTTTTTTTCGCGCGCGGGTAAACAAGCTACACATCTATGGACTCCAAAATACACTGTAAATCCCATTCAAGTCTGGTTTCTGGCATGCTCCTAAATGGCCTTGCCTTAAATCGAACACAACACTCGCTCGCTCAGAAGGTAAACAATCAGTGGCTTGTGAACCATTTCCTAATATTACGCAATACATGCACCCGCGCACGGCTCAACTTTTTTAGGATCCCTATAAATACAATTTTTACATTCTTCTTCATGAAAGTGTAATATAATCGTCAAAACTTTCGAACTCTATCGTTTTTAACGGATCATTACGTTTAGGCCCCTACATACTCCAAAAATGATAAACCTTTTTCAGTGTCCAAAAATGAAGGTCAAGTTCGTTAACCAGATATTTCAGACCAAAAATTAAAAAAATTACGGCATTTTCAAAATTTTAAACCAAATTTTTGCAGAGCTTTAGAAATGTTTGTTTAAGTTCTTAGTAGATGACAAAAAGACTTGCAAATTATCGTAATTTTGAAAATTTTCGAAAAATATAAAAAACTATTTTCTGATAGATTAAGAACTTCAAATCGAAATTTTTACTAGATATTAAATTTTTTCGAGACTATCCAATTGCAATTTTTCGATTAATCCAAAAGTCAAAAAGTTTGAACATTTTTTAAATTATGCTATTGTTTTAAGTAGGTATATAAGTTCTAATTGTGATCTTAAGTATTGATTTCAACAAAATTTACAAATTGTCTTGATAAAATTTGTTAACTGGATACAAATTTAAAAAGTTATAGATAATTAATAATCCAGTAGATTACCTATTTGCGATATTTTTAAAAAGCAGTGAAATTATTTCCAATCTATTTTTCAAACTGGCTACACATTTTTTATTATATTATATTATTCACGTAGTTATTCATTATGAATAAATTACAGTGAGGAAATACTCCAATTCACTGAATGTACATATACACACACACACACACACACACACACATATATATATATATATATATAAATATTATTAATATTATATCGAAAAACATACCTTCTTCTTATATTCCGTTCCATTTTGTCAACATTGTTTTATTTTACAAGGAAAACCGTCTGCATAACATTAATTGTGAAGCGCGAAGTGCGAGTAGAGGAAAAAAAGTCAAATTAATTTTTCATCTGCATCTTTGAAGGCCAAATATTAATTTTTTTTTTAATTTGTTTGCAATCAATGAAGAGGGAGTGAAAGACCCCACCGAAACTATAGCAGATAATATAATTTTTATTGCAATGAAAAAAGTTGAAAATCCCCAAAATAGATGCGGTACATTATCAAAAACCACTCATAGCTGATTTTCATAAATAAAAAAAGAAGCGATCAATGGAAAGGATGTAAAAAAATCCTATAGGAAGTACACTGGAGAAAACAAATTTTATCCCCATTACAAGAGTTGAGAATCGCCGAATTGAATGATATGCATGCAAATCTTAAAATGTTCACCCTTCCCTTCGGTAAATATTTATCGAAATGACAAAATTTTCCTCCAAGAATAATAATAAAATGCAATCTATCTGAAAAGATTTAAAAAATGAATACAGTTCAATTTTTAATATACTCGTACGTCTTCGCACAGAAAATCAATTTTGCATTCAACACTTTATTTTCTAGAACTCTTAGGCGCAGGTAGCGAGTAACAGCTGCAAGCTGGTTCATCATAAAGTTAATCCCTAAGCCTCTCGGATGTTACAAACTCGCTACTGGCTAGAACTCAGCTCTCGCTTCTGTTCATGAAATTGTGATCTGCTATTTTAGAAACAAATTTTCAATCAGAACAAATCAAGCTCTAGCTATGGACGGGGTTTATAGAAAGTGGAGAAAAACAGGTATTCTACCCCTCCTTGCTTTTCGCTCGCCGGATTGTTGCTTTCCTCTGCATCCAAAAGCTAACAGTGTTCTTATCGAAATTGAATTAGGTAAAATTCTGCACAAAAGCAAAAGAAGAAAAGTGCTCTATCCCCAGTAGTGTAGAAGTTACAATCTGTAAAAAAAAGACATCTTTTATATTCTGCCAAAATTCATGTTTTATTTCCCTTTTTTTTCTGATCCTGATCGTCATACCTAAAAATGGTCAATAGGGGAATTGAAGAATACGTAAATATCTGTAATTACAAAATATACATTGTCCTGACTGCAGTGTTCGACATTTAGCACCTGCCGAAGGTGACCCTTTTCGGCTTATATTTTCAGGTAAATGTCGAGTGTTTAGTTTTTTGGAAATGGCTAGTTTCAGTAGTATCACAGAAGAAAATTACTAGATGAAGAATGAAAGGGGCCTTAATTCTGCGTAATTAAAAAAAATGTTCCTGCCCCTAAAAGGTCCTTGCAAAGTGTAACCTTTCTCTATTCAGTGACTAAAGCACGAATTCACGAGTAATGTTTAATGCAGATGTTCTGTAATGGGAGGGGTTCCAGTAAGCATACGTTTTGTTGTTTAAACGCAATAAACAAGTTTTTGTTCCGTAAAAACGCAATTATAAAATATTTTTAGGAAACATTAAAACAGTTTTCCACATAAATTATAAAATAAATTATTCTGATACAAACTTGTACAAACTGTTAAAAAAAATCGATTTCATTAATTATAAATTAAAATTAAATACAATATTTAGTGAATAGTATAGTCACACGAGGCAAAATAGCTTTACGCCCTTGAAACACACAATACTTTCTGTCCCCCTCTTTAAAAGCAAGCATGTGAAGCAAATAGAGGATGTTTGGTGTACTTGGCAATTTTAGATTATAGGTGAATGGAAGAAATAGCGTACTTTGCAGAAGGGAGACTGTCGGGTCGAGCAATACAAGTTTTTCAAAGATAAAGATCAATTCCTCCATATTATCACTTGCGGGGTGCAGAATATGTGTAAAGGCGTACAGTTTTATGTAGCAGGCGTAAAGTTTCATGTAGCGGCCGTACAGTTTCATGTTGGCCCGGCGGCGGAGTGCGCAGGTGCGAACGTCACTGGGCTGAAAGCGGCCACATTACGCCTGCTTCACGTGCTCCAAGTTTTCAAGGGGGGTCGGACAAAAAATAATTTTTATAACATTCTGGGCTACTCAATGCTTTGATTAGTACCTACCTAAATTTCAAAGCAGTGTTGCATGAATTATACTTTTTGTAAAGCAATTAGTTATAGTGACCATAATTTGCAAGAGGAAAGTAACTCATTACAATCACAGTTACTGAAAGATGTAACTTAAAATTCCCTCAAAAGTTTTTTTAAATGTAACCTCCCATCCCCTTATTTTTTTTCACTTTAAAAAACAAGGACTGGGCTTGCATAAAATGGATGCGAAATGTTTTGCCACGTGGACACAAATATATTGGTAATTTAATCAAAATAAAGGTCCTATTAAGGGTGCCTTCTTCTCGGAAGAAAAATTTGTTAGTGGCCGGACAACGAGGAACAAATATGACCCGGATGACCCTAACTTCGAATAACGTCTAATCAAGCTGAATTTTGTTATAACTTCTAGAATCTAGATGGCATGCTTAACCAGGAGAAAATTTCAGTAACTTTCAGCCTTGCGCTTTTTCCTAATAATGCAAAATAGCGGCATCATATTTTTTAAGTTTCTATTGATTTTCATAAAAACGAGTACTTTTAGTAAAAAATATTTGAATAGTGAAATGCTCGGTGTATTTTTCTGTACGAATAAGATTAGTTTGACTTTTTTGTATAGATAACCGTTTATCTAAAAAAAGAAGGCAAAAAATACTTTTTACACAAATATTCTTGCCTAATTTATTAATCGTTATGAATACTTCTTTTCATATACGTGAACCTAAATTGTCCCTATAAGCATTACTCTAGGCTGCCTACAATTTCATATCAAGAAATTTGTGATAGATTAATTACGTAAAATGAAATTTAAGATGATTATGCTATCTCTTGTAATCTGCATAGTAGAGAATTAACTTTTGGCTTAAATTGCTAAGAAAATTTTAAGAAATGCAACACGGCAATAAGTAACTATGTGACAGTTGAAATTTAGTTCCTTTTAACTAATATTACTAGGAGACCGATTGGTTGAAATGTTAGCGCGAGGTAACAGCATGATGGTATATTGTTGAACGTTTGATAACGATAACGAACACCCTTAAAAAAAGCAACAAGAACGTCAATATGATCGATATTTTTAAGTTACCCGAATTTCAAAAATGGACTGCGAGAATGCAAATTTTTAACCATTGAAAAGATTTTTAATATTGCAAGATAATTCTGTAATAAAAAAGTGGTTGAAAAAGTCTGGATATCAAAATTTCCGCTCAGTTTAAAAGACTTTAATTTAAGGATTTAGGATTCTTAATTAGCATAATATGTTGAATATTGAATATAATTTTGCAATAAAGCAATTCGTCAAAATATCTGTTTGATCGCCATAATTTTTATTATTACAAAATAATTTTATGATAAGCAAAATTAACGGAAAAGGTCGTTTTTTCACTTTAGCTACAATAATTGTAGAAGTGTAGAGTGAGAATGCGGATGTGCGATATTTTCTATGATTTCTAATATTGCAAATCAGTAAATTTGCATGATTATCATGATTTTAAATAGTGTAAAATAACTGTGCAATAAAAAAATGTGTCGAATATGGCTGTTTTCCACTTTAGATACAGTTGGAGTACTGTACACTGAAAAGTCGTGATACCTAATAAGAAATTAAATTGCCCCAGATAACAATTATACGACGCAGATCACCCGCAGATTGTGATTGTCAGGTTCTGCGTACAATAACGCACTCATCTCGCTAGCATGGAGTGTCGAGCACACCTCTGCGAGCGCTATGAGTCGCATTTGGCCAACATACTCTGCATCACACAATGCCGTGAGAATGTGACGCAGAGTTTGCAGTCGCTATGAGGGCATATTTCTTTCTAGCAATATTTAATTTTCCTATAGTTATTACTTATAAAATTAAAGGTTTTTAAAAAGTCATATAAACCGTTTTCAAAACAATATGGAAATTTTTTAATGTTTTTTTTTTTAATTTTGTGGATTTTTTGAAATATTAATAAAATTTTGGAATTTTTTTTAAGCTCTTGAGATGTTAAAAAATTCAACAGTTTAAGTTTCTTTCATTTTCCAGAAATGTTCAAAAATATAAAGTATCCAAAAATTTCCAAAATTACGATTTCTATCTTTATTTTTTTTGCAAAATTCATTTTTAAAATACAACCAAATTTTTGTTATTCATTTATTGATATCGCGCATTTTTTGTCGGTACCGGTATTTATACACAACCTTGTTAAAAAAATTATTTATCTCCTCCATGTTTCCAGGCCATCCTGAATGTATTGAATATTATACAAATAGATTAATGAAGTTTGTCAAATCAACATCAATATTACAAAAAATTCATTAGTCTACTCAAATAAATATTTCTTTGAAAATTATAGTTTTTTAAAATTCACGGGAACCATGTCTCGAGGAATTCGCGCGCATGCCGGCAAATGTCCAGTGTGTGAATTTCGTCGAACTCGCAAGTCGCGTTCTTTTCACTTATTTGTATATTTTTGCATCATTTTGTGCTGCGTGGTTTTCTGGTATTTGTGCAATAGAGTGTGCAAATAAAAACTCCGGGAACCGCCGCTCTTTCGACGTCAAAAATCTTATTTGCTTCAGTGCCGGATTTTAGATATCTGCACGAAAAACAGATTAAAAGTCAAGGTAACCATTTTCCTTTGTTACATACAGGTCACATGCCAATTTCCTAATAATTATAAAATCGGCTTATGTTTTGTGCCGTGATCTTTTTTCCTAATTCTATTACATCGAAAGATTTCACTGTTTCCAAAAAATTTTGGCATTGCGGGTTTTCTCCTTCAAATCGTAATTGAAGACGTTGGTTCGCCGGCACATGTGCA
>CAKNWT010254685.1:0-11285 GCA_932066315.1 Andricus coriarius | reverse complement strand
AAAAATGTCTCATTTTCGCTCATTGTTTATTTATATAAAAAATAGAAAATAATAAGAATTGACAAATCTAATCAATATACCGTCTTATGCAAGTATTGCTCCTCACTTCTAAACAAAATATTTGAAAATCGGTCAAGAATTGTAGGCTGCAGGTGATTTTGAGTAGTAAATTCTCGATTCAGCCCACTGGCGGCGACTGCTTCCTTGGCGCGCATCATTTCTTTTTACTAAGCTCGTGATATCTTGTGATATACAAAACGAAATAATATGCTGTTTGCGCAGACTTATTCGTTAATCCCTACGGAACAACTTCCTCACTGGAAGTTCTCTGAGAATCAACGATTTGTACCTTTTTTTTTAATGTAAACACGGGCGAACGCTGCAAGCGGGGATTGTCGGCAGATTGCATAACGTTCAGGGGCACTTTCAAGCGGTCGAGCGCAGATCCCATTCTTCTATTCGGCCCTTCAATTATCCAAATGTTGAAGAAATTTTTAAAATTTTCAAATTTAACTTTAGGGCTGCTCCGGATTTTCTCGCCAGCTTGGACTTTCGTGTTTTCGGGCCGGCTTGCGAACCCGATACCTGACCCGACGTCTTTTTGTACATTACTAGTAACAAATAGTACCTAATTGTATCTTACTGATCAAAAATATGCTTTATGCTTTTTAAGGTCATTGGACTCAACCTTTAAACTAGAAATTCAATCAACGCATTTTGATCAATTAATAATATAATGAATTATTTTATAGACACCAAGCGGCATTCGTTTTGTGAATAGAAGTGTGCATGTGTTCAGGGCAAATCCTAAAAACGGACAATGTGCAAACTGGCCGGACAGTTCGCGCATTGAACACTTTCGGGCTTTGACCGTAACATATGCAGAAGAAAAAGCTGTTGATTTCAATAATTTTTGCGTAAAACGAAATTTTCAAATTGTAAACTCAATTAACCTGAAAGGAGTAACGAGTAACGCTAGTAAAAGGAGTAACGCTTCGACTTTAAAATATGTTTGATGCTAGTACTTACGGAGTGAAATCAGCCTACTGAATTTTCAAGTTAGAGCCTTTGTCCAACAACCTTAAATGGATATTTCATTTGGACGCAAAAATCAAAATACGTTATTAAAATGTTTCAAACACCGTCCTAAGTGAGGTCAAATAATTTTCTGAAAACGCCTAATGTCCTAAATTTGTACAATTTTAAAAAAATAATGATAAGGTGGCCGCTACATTTTGTTTGAACAATTTAAAGGTTTCGTTCTTCTTTTTTTTATCGTAAACTCAATATAATGTACCCAGGAAAACGGAACCATACAGTCGCCAACAAATCAAGCAAATCGCGTTGGACTGTTTTCCAGTTTTATTAATTGAAACGATATTTTCTAGCTGAGTTTGTCTGAAATATAAGAAACTCAGCCAGTGAATGTTTACTTTTTGATTTTTTTTTTAATCTTTCGAAACTTATCGTGCCTTCATGATACTACAGACTACAGACTACAGACAGACAAACAGACAGACAGACACCTTCATGAAAATAATTTTTTCTGACTCAATGGGCCTCAAAACTTCGACATTTGATTGAATCCGCGAAAGTCATTTTTCACATAAAACCATTACCTTCTCATTGAGATGAGAATGTAAAAAAAGAAACATAATTCGACGAAATTTACCTAAACCTGTGCTGGCTGTATGGTGATCGAAAAATATGATTAAACTTATGAGACCAATTAAACATGTCATTGACCGATAGACCAAAATTCGCATGAATCGGTCTTTCCATTAAACCTATAAATTGAATCAATTGAATCAATTATAAATATAAGTAGGTATTTGTAAAAATAAGTTCAGAAAGTAAATTGTTAAACTCCTCGCAGCAATATAATATACCGGAACATCCCACTTGATCCCATTTATCTCCCAGGTTTTCCCAGGAATATCCTAAGGATAAGCCGTCAGACATTCTGCAAGGCGAAAATCGGGACATCCGGGATGTTTGAGACGTTTCTGGGATATTCAAATATCCGAAGTAGAATATTATATATTTTTTTTTTTTTTTTTTCCATGTAGGATATATATATATATATATCCTACATGGGACATTTACATATCCCATTAACGTCCCATGGCCATCCCAAATATTCTGGGGACACTCGCGAGATATCCCAATATCCTTCTAGCAGAATATCTCAAGATATTCCCTGGGATATCCCTGGGACAACCCGGGAGATAAATAGGATTGAATTAAAATCCTGTTGCATATATCCTATTATGTGAGGGAATATTTTTGAGCTGTCTTGCGGAATATTGGAGCCACCATTTTGTTTCTCAGAAGAGTTTAGATTTCAGATTTTAAATCAAATATCCGAAATATCCATGTACAGTAGGATGGTCTAAAAATGCATTGGAATTTTTTTTTTTTTAATTTTCATCGGGACAGTCTGCAAATTTGTTCGAATCGACCCAAAAATAAATCCATTTTTTTTGTTTAAAAAAAAATTATATTTTCGGGTGCCACAAGCCCCATGAAGCTTAACATGTATTTCCCATAAGAAAAAAAGACGTTTTTGTAAATCTTATTCAGAATCCTCGATATTATCTCAATCGAGTTGAAACTCAACATTTTTCTTCACAATTTTTTTTGTTTGTTTGTTTATTTTTTATGAGCGCGACTCAATATCTAATTAGATTTAGCAAAAATAATTGTTTAAACAAATTATTATTGTTTATGACTATCTTCATCTATATCGATTGCGCCTGAAAGTTGCAGTTTTTCGGAAATTTTTACCTTTCTGTCCTTTTTTCACTTAGTGAGGTAATAATTGATTAAAGTTAACAAAAAAGTTGTTTAAACAATATACAATTGCTTAAAACTATCTTTTCTTCGATAAGTGCTGGAAAGTGGCCGTTTTTTCTAAAATCATTCACTTTGCTCCGCCTAATTAATTACTAACGATTAATAAATAAATATTAGAGAAAACTATATTTTAAATAATCTCTTTCATTTTTGTGAATATATATTCTAATAATTTAATGTTCTGGAATAAAACAGATATTTAAAATACGCTTTAAATTTTCTACACAGATCATATGAATACAACTTTCCCTTGAATAAGTTACTGAGAGACTTGAGTGAGGTGTCAGAAATGCAGCAATTGTTATTCTTATTCTATTCTTTGTTTTTGCCCCTTGTGTAAAATAGATTTTTTTCTTTAAATTATTTTTTTAAGCATTTGGAAAAGAGCAAAAATAATTAACTTAAAACAACAATACCAGTCGAAAAATAATTATTGTTGTGGTTGACTTATTATTTGTTCAGAAATAAAAAGGCGATGCAAAGTCAAAGATTTTTGAAAAAACCGCCAATTTCTAGCACTTACCTGATAAAAGATAGTTATAAACAATGTTAAATTGCTTAAACAACATTTCGGTCAACTTTAATGAATCATTACCTCACTGAGTGAAAAAAGAACAGAAAGGTAAAAATTTCCGATAAACCGCAACTATTAGGCGCAATCGATACAGATGAAGATAGTCATAAACAATAATAATTTGTTTAAACAATTATTTTTGCTAAATCTAATTGATTATCAAGTCAAGCCTAATAAAAAACAGACAAATAGTTGAAAATTTCAGAAAAAGGCAACATTCTTCCAATTAATCAAAGAGAATATAATCAATAATGATAATAAATTTGTTAAAAAAATATTTTGTTAACTTGCATTAATTATTACTTCACTCCAAATGAAAATTGGACAATAAGCCATAAATTAAAAAAACGCATCTTTCTAGCATTATTCAAATATAATATTATTAATAATTATGATAGATTGTTTAAACAATGATGTTGTTAACTTGAATTTATTATTACTTCACTCCAAATAAAAATTGGACAGAAAGCCAGAAATTGAAAATAAACGCATCTTTCTAGCATTACTCAAATACAATATTATTACTAATTATAATACATTGTTTAAACAATCACTATTATTAACATTGATGAATTGTCACTTTCATCTAATTAAAAATTGGACCACAAATGGAAAATTTGTGAAAAAACCGCGACTGTCTAACTCCATTTTATGAGAAAATTGCTAAAAACAAAAATAAATTGTTTAAACAATTCATGAAAATATCTTATGTTTAGTGTAAAGTAATATTTTATGTATTAGAAATAATTCTCATTAGAGAATCCGCAAAAAATCATAATTAGCGCCAAAAATGCGCAAAAACCATTTTTTCACTTATGGGGTTTCTTTGGGACCCTGTGAAACAAACTTATGGGGCTGATATTTGAAAAGAGATATTTTATTCGTATTCTATGGCTGATCGTGAAGAGAAACATTTGGTTTCAACTCGATCGGGATATTATTGAGGATTCTGAATAAGATTTACAAAAACGTATTTTTTCTTATGGGAAATGCATGTTAAACTTCATGGGGCTTACGGCACCCCTAAATATCATTTTTTTCAATGCGAAAAAAAATGGATTTATTTTTGGGCGGATTCGAAAAAATTTGGGGGGTGCCCCCATAAAAATTCGAAAAAAAATTTTTTGGACCACCCTAATGTACAGTCAATATAATTCATATCGGATTATTTTTCGAGCTTTTGTACGCCTCGTTAGAGCGCTCCTTTTACTTTTGAAAATCTGTATTTAATATTATTAATTAACTGGGAAAACTCCCTGTAATGAAATTTTGTAGATTTGATCCTTTTTTCAAGATTCTGAGCATCACACTGGAGCTGCAATTTTGTTTTTAAAAATTTGAATTTAAAATTTGAACTAAACTGCAAGTTTCCCCTGGGCAGTAACTTTCATTTCGATCGGATTATTTTTGCGAGCTTTTGCGCCCCCATTCATACCGATTGCATCATTTTGTCGAGTTATTGGTCGGCACATTGGTGCCGCCATTTTTGTTTAAAGTTGAATTTAAAATTTAAAATCAGCGTCTTCCAACTTTCTTTACAGTACATTTCGTGCACATCGGATCATTTTTTTTTTAAATTTTTGCCATTTTTTCAGATTTGTGACCACTGTTCATTTCTGGTACGGAAACAAATGGAAATCATTTCGTTCACAAACTCCGTATAGGAATATGCTAATGGAATCTTGTTGGCTTATTGATGTCATATAATCCGTTTCGGAGTTATCATGCTCGCCGCAAATAATAATAAGAAAACGTTTTTTGCAGCAGCGGCCATGTTTCCCCCAGTTTTAAAATTTCTTTGATAAAAAAGCACCCACAAATATATTTATAACCGATCAAATGTGGTTCATTTGAATGAAGTTTTATTATTATGGCTAAAAAAACCTTTAAAATCCTTTTAAATAACTACATATAAGCCCTTAAAGACGTATATTGTATTTTTTGAGCATTTTCGCTCTATAAATCGTAACTAGTAGGAACAATAACAAAGAATTTAAGTTATTACTAATATGATTTTTTAGATTCGTCCAGCAAAAAGTGAGCCACTAAAGATTAATACAAATTACTAATTCGGGTGGTCAAAATATTTTCCGTTTCAATAGTGAAAAAACTAATTACTTGAAAAAAATAAAATTATTTGGGACAGTACATAGTGATTTTAAAACAGTTATAAACATGACAAACCTAAAAATAGAAAAGTTGAACAAAAATACGAGGCAGTGTAAGAATTGTAACTACATTGAAAAAATAATTAGGCCATATTGAGAAATTTTTACCGTGACCTAGTCTGCTTCCATTTTTAAAATAGAGTCTTCTGATTTTTTAACCAAAGTTAAGAAAACTAAGAATTTGTTCAAATCTTGAAAATCTAATTGATGAATATGGATCAACATATTAATTAATTATGCATATTCAGGATTATCATGCTCTACTTATCAACAGAGTTCTGTTTTTGCTTTTCTAAATTTTTTTTGGGTTGCATATTTTTTTTATTTTCCATAGTCAATTACAAATATTTAGCAAACTTTTTAAAAATTATTTGTCTTGAATAACCATTAAATTGAATAAGTATGCAAGTGAGTGCCTTAAGAAGTTCATTTTAATAGTGTAGCTATTTTCTTATCCAAAAGAAATCTCTAGGTTTCTCTATATCAAAATTTGTATAACTTAAATAATTTGTAGTAAAACTGTACAAATTCTATTAGCGAAAAGTGAGTCACCGAAGGTTAGAGAAAAAATTAATAATTCCACTAGTTGAGATATTTTCCAGTTGAGTAGTGGAAAGAAGGGTCTGCATGCACTGCTTCTCAACAGAGGCCTGTTTTCAACTTTCAAAATTTGTTTAGGTTATACATTTTTCTGATTTTCCATAGAAAATATCAATTACGGAACGAATTTTGTCTCAAGAAGCTAATTTTTCTTCTATAGCCTTTTTCATACACAAAAGATACTTTATAACCAATCTAAATAAAAATTGTTAAAACTTAACTAAAGACTAGTGGAATTGTACTGATTTAGTTAGTGCTTCAATACTGGAAAATTAATTGCTTGGTAAAAAATTATTTAGGACTGTATATAATAATTATGAAAAGTTAAAAACATGAAAAACGTGAAAAATAGAAAAGTTTACCAAAAAACGCTATAGTGTAACATTTTTAACTCTGTTGAAACAATAAGAAGGCTATACTGATAAATTGTAAACTTGAACCAGCGTGACTTCATGTGCTACTACATTTGAACAGAATTCTGTTTTCGGTTTTCAAAATTTTCTATGGTTTTACATTTTTCTAGTTTTCGGTAGAAAATTCCAATTTTGCAAGGTATCATGAATTTATAAAAACATGTAGTTTTTTCGAGTTTCTGGGCATCACATTGGAGCAGCCATTTTGTTTTTGAAAATTTAGACTTAAAATTTGAATTAAACCTAATTTTCATAGCTTTTCTCATTAGCTGATTCATTGTCTTTTAAAATATCCTTTACCGTTGTCCTCATAAAGAAAACCTTAAAAGTATATTGCTAGTCTCAAAAATTGATGATTTTTCCACTGACATATCGATTTTCGTTCAGGAAACCAAAACCCATAACCTTAAATTCTTAGAACTTGTGAGATTTCTTCACTAATTAATTATTTTTCTTATGAAGCATTAATTTTTGTTGAAAAAAGCCAAAAATAACCCTAAAACTATTAAGATTTCCTCAATACTTGATGATTTTTGTGTTGAGATATCTATTATGTCAAGAAAACTCAAGCATATAACCTTACATTTTTTTCAACTGTACAACTTTCTCAGTACGTAATAATTTTTCCTTTCAAATATACGAAAATATATCAAAGGTACGATCTCTACAATACATAATGATTTTTCTTTTAAAGTATCAGATTCTGTACACTGAGCGAAGAATTCAAATGTAAAAGCACACAAAATATTTAAACATAAGGTTTTTAGAGTTGTTCTTGAAAAATTATTATCAATATTATTTATTATTCATCTTATTAATAAAATTTGAGATTATTATTTTCATAAATGTTCTCACAATCTATATGTATTGAGGTGGTCCAAAAAACTTTTTTCAAGCTAGATGGCAAGACGACCCTCCAAAAGTTTCTATTTTCAAAGAACAAAAATCTGTCTTTTTTGAAAATCCAAAAAATGTTTAATATGGGAAATTTTTGGATTTTAGAAAAATTGGACTGACACTTCAGGGTTTTATCAAAAATAGCCAAATTTTTGAAGGCTTCAACAGAAGTGTCTATTAAATAAAACCATATCAAGAAATTTATTTTTTAACTTTTCCTGGCCCCCCCCCCACAACGCCCCAAATATGACCCAAAAATAAAAAATAAACATTTTAACGTATCATTGTTAATTTTCAGCATTTTTTGTCGTATTTTTCAATAAATGTAAATACTTTTTAATAATTTAAGTATCCCTTATAACTTTTTGAAACATTTTTGATTGTGTATATAAATAAAACTTATTTAAACAATTATTTTCTTCCAATTAATGAAAGAAATAATCGTACTTTCTGAATAAAATATAAGTTGGTCACTGATTGGGGTGGTGAATTTTTTCAAATACATCATGTGATTATTGAAACAAATAATTATTGTTTGTTTAAAAAATTTTTTTTAATCGCACCAGATATGTCCACTTTTTCAAATTGGTATCCTATGTTACTTATTATTAGATAGTTACATGAGTTTGGTACTTTTATTCTGATGTTGAACAAATTTCTACTTGTTTAAACAATTATCTCTTCCCAAAATGTGTATAAAGTGGTATTTTCTGCATTAAACATAATATTGAATGATTCTGCGGAGTAATAAATTCTACTGAAAACATTATGTCATTGTTTAAACAATGAATTATTGTTTATTTTTAGATTTTATCCAAATTGAGTATATGTGGCTTACATCTTTTTGAGCGTACTATTAAACAAATCATGAAAGTCATAATAAAATTCCAATTATAGAAGTATATTTATTTTTGTACTCTTCATATTTTTACTATCTTAACCATGATCATATTATACAAAAGTACATTCAATTATAAAAATTATCATTCAAGTTACGACATTTTTTTCAATAACATTTTTGAGGACGAAAATATAATAAGAAATGCAATAGAAAATACAATTCTTAGAAATATTTTTCAGGAAAAATAATTGTTTAAACAAATAGAAATTTGTTCAACATCAGAATAAAAGTTACAAAATTATGTAACTGTTCAATAATAAGTAGCATAGGATGCCAATTTGAAAAAAGTGGACATATCTGGCGCGCTTTTTAGAAATTTTGAAAATAAACAATAATTAATTTTTTAAATAATAGCATGATGTATTTGAACAAATTCACCATCCCAATCAGTCACCAATTTATATTTCTTTCAGAAAGTACGATTATTTTTTACACTGACTGGGAAAAAAACAATTGTTTAAATGAGTTTTACTTATATAAACAATTTAAAATTGTTTAAAAAGTCATAAGGGATATTTAACTCATTAAATATAGTATTTAAATTTATTGAAAAATATGGCAGAAAATGCTGAAAATTAAAAATAATACGTTAAAATGTATTTTTTTATTTTTGGCTCATACTTGGGTCGTCTTACAATCTAGCTCGAAAACAGTTTTTGAACCTCCTCAATACATATAGATTGCGTGAAGATTTATGAAAATATTAATCTCAAATTTGATTCCTAAGACGAATAATAAATAATATTGAGAATCATTTTTAAGAACAATTCTAAAAACCTGATGGTTAAATGTTTTGTGCGCTTTTAAATTTGAGCAACTTGATTTATTCTAATTAATAATGAACGATTAACTTTAATAATACATGCGCAAACATCGAATATCGAACGCGAACTGTTGGTGTTCCAACACGAAGTACACGGGAATTCTTCGCTCACTGTAGAAAACCCCAAAGAAAACCTTCAATTCTGAAAACTTGTTAGCTCTTCTCAATACTTGATGATAACCTTAAATTCTGGATACTTCTTAGCTTTCCGCCCTTGTGTGAAAAAATGTTGACAATGTAAATCAGTTGATTGGACTAGGACATTTTGAAACGCAAAATTGTAAAAAGCTGTTTTATAATTTTATGTTTAAAATAAAACCTAATGCACATAACTTTAGCAGTTCATAAAATACTCCAGCTATTCGGAAAAATACGTTGGTTTATTTAGGAGAAATTATTGTTTAATTGTCAACTCAAAAACAATGATTATTTAATATTTTTTATAGAATGAGGTTAAGGAACGATAGATCAATACGAAAAATAAAAACAATGCATGCAATCAAGTTTAATGTAAAATTTGCAATAACTATTAATAATAACTAATTTTGGGCTATTTCATACCACCGGTCCCGGCCCCTCGTTAAAAACCATAGTTTTCTCTTAGCCCCCCACCCTCCTTTGAAGTAAAGTAGTCGTTGGCTACGCCTTGTTATTGCAAACTCACGCTCCAGATAAAAAGACTGTTTCACTAACAAGGAAGGTTATCGAAGTGTCAGTAACCGATTTCAACGAAACTTCGCTATTTTGTAGAGGCTGAAAAAATACGAAGCAAGTATCTTTTCTTTCAAGCTATAGAATAATTTAAAGTGGTTGAAATCAACCCTAAAGTTCACCCCCAAAAACAGTTTTTTAAGCTGTCTCTGTTTCTATGCAAACATTTTTTCTTGAAACCAATGGGAGACTATTTATTATTGAACGCCGATATTATGCACAACGTTTTGACCACCAGGGGCTGCATCTCTTATTTTTTATAAGAGTGAAAAAGGTTTTTTGTCGAATTTTTGCTGCGCAATAATTGTAAAAATAATCAAATATCTCTAAAAATAATTTTATCCTGAGAAAATCAAATTCTAAATTTGACGCGTTCTAGGATTTTTCAGAAAAGTACTTTCCAAAAGGTTAAACTACCCTTTATTAGCATTTTTTACTTTCCTTTGAACAATTATTTGTACATAATACTAAAGTAAAAGTATTTATATTTGTTAACTAAGAATAATTTTTATATTTAAGTACAAACACAAATGTAACGGTTATCGCATTTTGGGAGTTAAACTACCCCTACGTAGTGTGTTCATAGGTAGCAAAGTTTAGAACATAAATAATGCATGTACATGAAACTTTGCTGCGTTGTGGAGCACACAAAAGTAAAAGAAACGTATATTTTTTATCTGCGGTTTTTTTTAATTGATTACATGGGATCGATGATTATGTATGCGTGGGTACTTTTTTTTACTAAAAAATCTTGAAACTAAAGAAAACATGGCTACTGCCGCTAAACGCGTTTTCTTATTATTATTTGCGGCGAGCATGATAGCTCCAGAACGGATTATCTAAAATCATAAAGACAACAAGATTTTATTGATATATATTCCTATATAGAAATCGTGAACGAAGGGTTTTCGAAAACTTTGATGTAAAGAAAAACAGCGATGATTTTTTCAAAAATTTCCACTTGCGAGGTTCCAAAAATTCGTTTTTTTCCCCCAAAAAATAGAAATTTGCGTCAAGATGAAAATGCTTTCATTGAAAAACTCCGTACGGAAATATACTAATAAAAACCTTATTGGTTTCTTCATTTCAGATAATCCTTTCCGGAGTTCTTATGCTCGCCACAAATAATAATAAAAAGTAAACGTGTTTTGCGGCAGCGGTCATATTTCCCCAGTTTTTAAATTTCTTCAATGGAAGAGTACAAAGACTCAAAAATATATAGTAATCGATACGATGTAGTCCTTTTAATGAAATTTTATTAACATAGCTAAACAAACCTTTAAAATCGCTTAAAATGACTACATGTAACCCCTTGAAGGCTTATATTTTATTTTTGGAGCAT
>CAKNWT010254672.1:0-18699 GCA_932066315.1 Andricus coriarius | reverse complement strand
AATTGTTCTATTTTTGAGACAAATCAAACAAACGCATATAATCTCTGACGATTCGCAGAATTGGAAGTTCAAAAAAATTATTTTAATTTGAAAGCTTTTTCCGTTTTTTAATTAATATGAATTCAAAAATATATAAAGTCTTTAATATTAATATACAATATACAATATGAATGAAAAACGAATTCACTTTCTCGATATTTCACTTTTGTCAATTCCACGAATTTGAAGCATTGCAAAATTCGCGGAATCAGGAAGCCGATGAATCTCAACTATTAGATGCTTATGTTTTGCTTTACTTCTGTACAGTTTGTCTCAAAAGTAGAACTATTCTATTGCACATAATATTAAATGAATACATTATTACACAATATGCAATATTATTTAGTTATTCATAATACTTTTATATTACCTGATTATTTGATTAGTTTTTATTTTTGGCGCCGGTGAACTGTATATTATGAATCATATCTGAGACTCGCGCTACAGTCCGCGCGCGAGTCTCTCAGCCGCTAGCGTCTTGAGACAGTAATAATTTCTTGAATATCAATTGGATTGAACTAAAATTTTCCAGAAAACTTCTTTGTGCTGTTGTCAACAACTTTATTGCTTGAAGTTTTTTGTAGCTCAAAATTCGCTCGATAAACGAAACGCTGGAAGCTACAGAAGTCCGATGACCACCCCGAATCAGAAAAAAGTTAACAACCATTTTTTTTTTAAGTTTCAAACCCCTGTGGCTCAATCAGTCGAAGGATATTTTGAACTACATTCCCTGAAAATTGTATTGAAAAATTCTAAAAACTGACCGACTGAGCACGAGTTTAAGTGAAAAAAGTATTAAAATTGATTTTTCCAAAAGTCAGTTTTTTGGCTTTAATTGGAAAACTAAAAAAGCTGCAACATTTTGCCTGAATGAAAAAAGTTGCGCAATAAAATTCTACATCTAGATATAGTTTTTAAAAATTAAAATTCGAAAATGTTTTTGAAAGCCTTCAAGGGTCTCCCCACTCCCGGCGAAATAATGTCATGTGCCCTTATTCGATCCGGCAGCTCAATTGTTCAGGGATGGTCCCGAACGAATAACCCCTAAACGGAGGCGTAACAACCGCGCCGAAAGCTGAATCGCACCTGGGTGAGGTGTCTTAAACGGTGACTCTGAGATACTGGACGACCTCTCAGAGTATGCAGCCTTAACCTTGTATGCGGGGATCTACAAGGATGAACAAACCCTTTCCCTAGCTGCTCGTGGGAACACGACGACGAACCGGCGAAACGCCCACATTGAGTGGACGAATCAATTCAAGGATGACTTGCTAGACTGCTACGATGCCAGCAATAAAATGTTCCCCGAGGCTTTATGGCACGTATGCATACCCTGTGGTGCCAAAAATACCGAGAGCCTCAGCACGTTTCGATGCAATCGTTGCGAAATCAACGTGCCTACCTCTGGAAAAGTGGATATGTACGCGGAGCGCTTCCCCAACCGCTGCTTGATCAAGCTGCAGCCGAAGATGAGGAACCGACATTAAGACCAACCGCGGAAAGCAGGCACCTTCTGATAGATGATCACGATTTCAGGACAAGAAAGAACATCAACATGTAAAATATGAGAGAAAACAAAATCGAGTTCCAATTCCTTTTTATTGACGTTTCGGCCTCATATGTGGGCCTTCATCAGAAACAAACATCTTAAAGGCAATTTTCGGAGTCAAAGTTGTAGCGTCGAAGTGAACGACAAATATTAAAATTTCGTAGTTAGTCAATATTAAAATTCGAAGTCATATATTTAAAAAAAAATTTTCTATTGGGAAACTATAGATGAAAAACAAATTTCCCAATATGCTAAAAGAGTTCACATTGTTAAAATTAAATGCTGTAAAAACAGCTAACACACTGAAGTGAAGTAGAACAACAAATATGTTTCCCAATATAAAATTTTTTTTTAAATATATGACTTACTTCGAATTTTAATATTGACTAATTACGAAATTATCAATTTTGTCGTTCACTTCGACGCCAAAACAATTGCCTTTAAGATGTTTATTTCTGATGAAGGCCCACAGATGAGGCCAAAACGTCAATAAAAAGGAATTGGAACTCGATTTCTTTCTTGATTTTTTTTTTCTAAATTGATCGTAAGACCGAAATGAAAATATGAAAACTTTGTTTTCTCTCATATTTTGAATATACAAAAAAGATCGAAGAAAGTTTCACTTCATGATCTCATTTGATCTCAAAAGTGTTTTAATTAACATGCAAGTTCCTCTTAAGCTTCAAGATCTGGCTGAAATGTATGCCTCCCACCGTGGAGAAATCTCGCAAAGATTCCGACCTCCGGTCGAAATCTTGATTCATCGTCGACTCAAACCGACGATGGATCAAAAGACCAAAAGACGCTTACGTCAACTGAACAAGAAGATTGGATGGGCAAGACATGGACGGAAAGGGTTCGAAAGTTCGCCCAAGAACTGCGGATCTTGAATCACACACTAAACAAGTCAAAGCTGCTGACAATCAAGCAGCATATTGTTGACAAAATACGGATGTTATCTGACGCAAGGAGGAGAATCCAGAAGAGGGAGAGATGGATCAGGGAGAATCAAAAGTTTCTCGCTGACCCATCTCGCCTGTTTAGTGATTACCCTGTTTCAGTAAAAAATCCACCCAAGCCCAACGAGGTAGAGACTTTTTGGAGAGAGGTATACAAGATCCCGAAAACACTAAAGTTGAAAGAAGATACTGACAGTATCATCCGCTTCAAGGAATTTTGCGACAACCTCATAAAATCTGAGGAGGACTGTCCATCAATCACTGCCGAAGAGGTGAAAAAAGCACTTAGAGGAACGAAGAACTTTTCCGGTGCTGGACCAGATTGTATCAAGAACTTCTGGTGGATGAAGTTTACTTCTACACACCAACGTTTGGCCAGCATATTCACCTCATATTTAAAGTCAGAGACGCCCATTCCGCAGTGGCTGGTGTTAGGACGCACTATACTCCTACCGAAAAAAGACAACTTGTCCAACCCAGAGAATTACAGGCCAATAAAACTTGTTTGAAAACACTGTATAAGATCTTTACAGCTGTCCTAAACAACAGGATTGTTCGGCGAATTGAGCCTGTGTGGCGTGAGATGTACGAACAACGTGGCTCAAAAAAAGGTGTAGCAGGCGTCGAGCGAACCTGCTAATTGACAGGTGTGTCTGCAAAGACGCTGCAGCCCATCAACGCGTCCTGTTAATGGACTGAAATGACTACCGGAAAGCTTTCGATTCAACCTCTCATACACTGAAAAAATGTTGGGTGAGCTGCTCGCCCACGTGATAGAGCTGCAACACCAAATACGTCGCGCGTCGCTCGCCGGCAGCTTGGTGCTGATCCTCGCTCTTGTTGGGCACTCCGTGTGCCCACATTGGAACAGCTGTGGTCCCAACAGCGTTGGTACAGTCACGCTCCCTTTAGGCGGGCAAACGGTATTCCCAAGCCGAGTTTCGCGCGACAAACGGTTCATCGTAATATTAGTGCTTATTTTAGTTTTACATTGTTACATTTCATTTTCGACTTAGAATAAAACTTTTAGGTTGAAAAAATAAGAGTCATTCCCACCAAATTTGTGCAAAAAAATTGTTTTCATCCATAAGAAGATAGGACTATAAAACCATTATTTGTATAATTTGTTAATAAAAATCATGAGTTTTTATGTTAAAATATTTTTTTTTCACTTCAAATAATATTCTCAAGTATTTTAAAATTATTTTTCATGTCAAAAAAATATTTATCTCGTAAAAAATTGATAGATTTCTATTAGTTTAAAACATTTTTGTATGGCAATAAAATTTCTTTTAGAGAATTTGATTTTATTATATTTGTGTCTAGGCATTCTTTATTAGTGATTTCAGGTGTACTTAATTGTTTACACGATTACAAAACTCAATTGCGACCTGCCGTTTAATTTTTCCGTAAAAATCCATTTCTGGATCCGTGGGGCAATTGCTGTCTCTTTTGTGGGACTGCAGCGTTCTCAACACGTGGGAAAAGATCTGCTCGCACGTTTGGCACTATAGCTCACTCAAATGTGGTGTGGTCGCTACACCGACCGCCGTGGTGGCGCTGCGTTCCCACTAAGAAGACAACTGCTTGCCCAAAATTTTTTCAGTGTACACTTATCATCTGTCTGTTGGAAAGCTTGAAGGTGCTTCCACACATAGTGAGATGCATAGAGAGATTGATGCCTCTTTGGAAAACTAGATTTACTATCTCATCTGGAAATTATCGTGTAACAACAAACAACGTCACCTTCCAGAGGGGAGTCTTTCAGGGTGATACCATGAGCCCTTTGCTTGTTTGCATCACACTTCTGCCTCGATCTCTCGCACTACGAAATTCTTCTGGATACCTCTGTGGCGACACTAACCAGCGCGAGCATAAGGTCACTCATTGAAACTGCCATAAATATCGTAAAGAAGTTCACAGGAGAGATTGGGATGGACTTTGGATTAGATAAATGTGCCAAAATTCATCTGAATAACGGAAACATTGTTGGCGTTACCGAGGACCCTGAGCTTGTAGATAGAAGTGTTATTAGACAGCTTAACACTGGAGAGACCTATACATAC
Source organism: Andricus coriarius (assembly GCA_932066315.1). Taxonomy (NCBI): domain Eukaryota; kingdom Metazoa; phylum Arthropoda; class Insecta; order Hymenoptera; family Cynipidae; genus Andricus; species Andricus coriarius. Next base: position 14,086 of record CAKNWT010254672.1, on the reverse strand, counting down.
CTGGCGAGCCTCAAAGCCGCATTTAGGACGTAACATCAGTAAAGGAGTCTCTCCGAAGCAGATACAAGCATCTTCTTCGACAGATTTCGTCTTCCAATCTGTCAGCGTTAAACAAGATACCTGCGACTAACATGCTTGCCGTACCGTTTCTACTCTACTCGTTTGGGGTGGTTCAATGGACGAAGAACGAACTTAAGGCCCTTGATGTCACCACACGTAAGATCATGCATATGCATAAAAGCTTGCATATCAATTCGTCAGTTCCGCGATTATGCATGTCGCATCGTCGAGGCGGACGCGGACTTCTGAATGTCTAGTGTCTTCATAACCGAATCGTTTTAAGTACAGCTTATATCGTAGCCAATGGCAGAGATCCTCTCCTAAAAATGATCAGGAACCACGAGATGATTGGCGAAGGAGCGTTCCTCTACAAAGCAGAAGTTTAGAAATCCCATCAAGTGGTACTCGACAAGAAAATGCACGGATATTTTCACAGAAATATAGAAAAACAGTCCTTGTCGAAGCAGCAAAGTTTTGCTTTCCCCAGATCATCAGGGCCTAATTCAGGTACAGAGGGTTTCATTTTCGCATGCCAGTACGGTGTCGTTTCCACCTTAGCATTCCGTGACCGTATTTTATGTCAAGAAGTTCCCAACGATAGGTGCAGAGCGTGTCGTGCACACGCTGAGTACCTGGAACACATACTATCGGGGTGTCCTACCCACGCAGGAACGACGTACATCTACAGACATAATGCGGCCCTAAGAGTCCTTTATTACCATCTTTGTCGCCCTTACGGTGTTGGCCGCGACCCTGCCCTGCCGAACGCTCCAAAGGAGATCTAGTCACTTGTCCAAAACGAGAAGTGCCAAATTTTCTGGAACTACGATTTTTGGATAGCAGTCTCCATTGCACACTCGCGACCTGACATTGTTCTCCAAGACTCGAGAAACGAACTATATTCGTGATCGAATTCTCGACCCCGTCCGAATACAACATCACTCCCGAGGAGAAAGAAAAGGAGGAGAGGTATTAAGACCTTAAAAGGAAGCTGCAAAGACTGTACCAAAAATATTCGGTACAAGTAATTGTCCTTGTGATAGGTGCTCTCGGAGGTGCGAAAATATCACTGGTTCGTAACATTAAATCCATACCCGGGTGCAAAAAATATGCCAAGGCACTTGCGAAATGGATGCAAAAACGTGTCATCCTTGGGTCGCTTCGTGTGCTCAAAACACACGAGGGTTTCGCCGCACAGTGGTCCAGAAACGACAAAAAGTTGGTCGAAAGTCGATTTTTCAATTTTATTATTAAAAAAAAATGAATTGTTGAATATGTTTAGCAATACTTAAGCAACACAAAAGCAAAAAAAGTGTATTAAAATTTTTTTCCACATTTTTGAGCCTCTGAAAGTAACCGATCTGCGAAAATCGGTTTCTATTGATTATCCATTACTGACTTTGAGGGATGCTGTGTGAAAAGTAATAAAAAAATGGTAAACAAATGATTTATATTTGCTGCATATTATACGATCTTGCTTAATACGTAGGCTGCTCCATAAGTCTTACAATAGAACGAACCCAGCAAGTTCACGCTTGTTACATTGGGCGCGTTAATAGCTGTCGAGACTTGCAAGTTTATACAAGAATAAAGCGTGTCCCCACATTCAGTATATTCGTTGCATTCTGAGTGGAAAGACGTAAAAATGGCTTGTCTCAGTCATCGTGACTAGTGCTTGGCATTTCCATCACGACAACGCTCCGGCACATCGGGCAAATCTCACTCAAGACTTTTTGGCCCAATCAGGGCTGACACTTTTGGACCATCCACCCTACAATCCAGACCTTGCGCCTTGTGATTACATCTGAGGAAGAATTGTTGAATGCTTAGGATAAGGCTTGCGCTTCTGTTATAAAGGATCAATGGCAGCAAATTTTTAGTAATTGGTTTGGTCGCATGCGAAAATGTATAAACTCTCATGCCATGTATTTTGAAAAATCTCAATAAATACTAATTTCGCTTTGCAAGACTTATGGAGCAGCCTACGTATGATGTTTTAAATGAAAATATTATAAACATTCATAATGTTATTTAACGAACCTTAATGGCTAAAAATGAGATTAAAACTTTAACTTTGATAATAAATAAACGATTTTGCCAAACATTGCCAAAAAAAGCGAGGTCGTAGAAGCATTCTGAAGATATGTGAGTAAAGTTTTGCTGAAAAATTAGAACCGGGAACTGCCGGGAATTAGGATAAAACGTTCATTTAAAAATAATTACAAATCACGGTATATGTGCGTTATTGCACTCATACAGTTTAGAACGAATTATTTGTAGTTTAAAAATTAATTTCACCCTTTTTCAGCTTGTTTTTATTTGGAAAAACATATTCTAAAGTGAAATGATATTTTTAAATGTTATTTTAATAAATTTTAACAATTATTTATAACATTAAAGTATTGTATATACTTCTTGCCCTGTTGTTTCAAAAGCATTCTAAACAGGTATTACAACAAAAAATATACGGATTTGTGACAAGTTCTGTTAAAGGTAAGTTTTAATCTGCCTGTTACCTGCTCATAACTGCATTAAGACAGGTGCCTCGCGAAGGCCTCGAACAGACCGCACGCCACAAAAGTTTGCACAGTGCCGTAAAGCTACTTCCGTCAGGTAGGTAACAGCTTAAAAGTTACTGTAATTTTTAAAGTACACTACCCTTTTTTATGTTAAGGAAATTTTTCTTATGTCCTGGGTCCTACCCTTCCTGTGCACTGTGAAAAAGATTTGTTTAGCCTTCTACTTTTAGTTTCACAGGTGAAACTTCAAACCTTCCTTTGTCAGAATTATATCGCATTTTTAATTAGTCTCCTTTAATTACAATACAATTTTTTCAGGACTTGATGAAGAACTAATATCTCGCTTCGGAGATATATTAATTGTTATATCTAGTGGATATCTAATAAATATCGAGAAATTTGAAGAGTTTTGCAAAGAGACTGCCAGACTTTATGTGGAATTGTATTGGTCGTATCCAATGACACCAACCGTCCATAAAGTTTTAATCTACGGACCTGCTATTGCAAGTGAATCTATTCTTCCTATTGGTTTGTTATCTGAGGAAGCCTTGGAAGCCAGTAATAATAATATTAGAAAATATCGAGAGCGGCTTTCAAGGAAGTTCTCTCGCGAAAAGACAAACAAGGACATTTTCTTATGGTTGCTTCTCAATTCCTGCCCGAAACTTTCTGGTACAGGGGCAAAAAAGAAAATTAGAGATATACCAAAGCGAGCCCAAGATCTCCTGATATTAACGGCTAAGCAAAATTATGAATCTTCAGATGACAGTGTCATTTGCGCTATGATTGAGGAGCACTTGCCACACAAATAATTATATATCTGAAGCTGTAATTTTTATGTTAAACCCTACCATTTTGACAGTTTTTAGAGACCTATATTTATTCTTGTATGTCGTGTTGTTGAAATTTACACTAAACGGAAGTTAATTATATCAAGAACAGAAACTGAAAATTTTGAAAGTTCGAAACTTGTTATTTTTTGGACCATCCTATTGTTCCTTTATCACTTTTTCATATACATTATTTATAATATTTTTTGAGTCTTTCATCCAAATAATTCGATATATTTCGGCTATAGGCGCGTCTGCACGTTAAAAATTATTCAAAATCACATTAAAAATTCAAACATTTTGGTGCAAATCAATGTATCTCAAATTTCTTTAAAATATTTTTGCGATATGATGACATTCTACTATAAAAAACTTTCAAATCGATTGGTTTTTATAAGATTACACAACTAAATTTACTGTGGAGCAGCTTCGAAATAGAGTGCGAAAGATTTTGAAAATTGTATTGATCCTTTGTTACTTAAAACATAGAACAAAACGTTTAAATGTAAATTACCGGTTTTCATGTTTTGCACGCTAGTATCTGGTATGAAAAATGTATTTGAGTTATTCATTCGCGAGTAATTTCGTCGAATCAGAATGTTGTTGATTTCGATTCAAATTATAAATAGTCTATTTTCTCGAAAAACGCACCTTCATATTTTTTGCCAATTGTTTGTTAAAGGAGGGGTGTCCATAAGCACTATTTCTTGGCCCTAAGCATATTTCGTTGTTCATCAGTATTTGTACATCATTTCGGTCAAATTGAGCGAGAAAAATAGTCGGTTTGTGTTTTCGAGCAAAATAGGGAGAACCAGCTTTTCAAATCTTAAGTTGACTCTTATTTCCAGCCCGAGCGTTCAGAATAATCTACTTTTTCAAAAAATCCGAATCATTCTCGTGAACTACCCAAGATAGGGGGCTTACATAGCCACGTGGCCTAACTTCGGCAACTTTTTTTTGGTCACTCGTGTAAATTAATTATCACCGGGAATACATCTTCCCCAGTTAAATTTAAATCAGGTACATTAACGAGTGGATCCACTTCTATATCTCCTTCCTCAACCTACTTTATTACACAGGCCTACAAACGAAATTCTCGATTCCAAATCAAAATATCTTCGAAAATAGAGGATCTAGGCTAATTTAATGAATGGATTCGAATTCCACGTGCAAAAATCCACCGAAAATAAATGTTCACTTTACAAAAATTAAGGGTTGGTTTCTTGCAACTCCTATTCCGAAAATACGGTTTTTTTTACCCACGGAAAGATATGACATAGAAAACACAATGTCTGAGCTTCGAATATCTCTAGCAGATCTTCTGATCAAGTTATTGGAACCTAAAATCACTTCAGGATGTCCTAAAATACATCACCCTTCAGTTATATAAAAAAATTAGTGCAATATTCGGTTTCAAGAAATCGCTATATCCGTGCCTTATATGTGTAAGGGTTGAAAATAAAAACCCTATTACTAATTAAAAAAACTTCTTCTGGCTGGGATTCGGAAGACCAAATTTTTCTGGGAATGTGGAGATACCTTTTTTCAAGGGCCGTTTTTAACACACGCACATTTTGCGTTTATTTTGGGTATTATTATTATTATTATTATTAATTGACATTGATATTATTTTGATATTATCGATAGTTTTGAAAAAGATATGATCTCACTAGAATCAGGAAAGAAAAATTTAATATTTAAAGTAGGTCGTAGAAAAATGGCTCTTGACACTTCTATCTCGCTTTATTTTCGATATTTTTGCGAAAATATGTATAAAATCCTTTGGAATTTATTTGTTCTCCATAATACGATTTTATGGAATCATGAAAAACAAAGAACTGAGCATGGACTGTATGCCTGATTTGAAATAAATTCTAAATTAATAATTCGATTCCCGTAAATTATGGACGCTTCCTTACTCATGAAAAAAAAATATCCTAGCACTAATAGTATATAAGATATGGTCTGAAAATGTGATTTTTTTCTTGATAATTGTAGTTTTGGTAAAATATCCTTTTTCTGATGGATTCTGCATGAAAGTCCCTTGAATACGAACGAAAGCAGATTATATTATCTATAAAACTCAAAACAAATATTTTGCTAGCGCTGATCTAACTGCAAATATAGCCATGCAAAATTGACATGCATTTATTGAATTCTACTCCACACTGAGTTTAAAAACATAAATAGTTCACTGCGCATTCGACGTATGTAAGTAGACCTCTTAAGCCTCTATGCTTTTAGCACGTCGAAGTTTTTGACTAAAAAGTACCTTCTCGTTCCCGAACGCGACGCCACGTTGGCTTCAACACAGGCAAAACCCTCATTAATAATACTCGTTATATGTTTGTGGGTGGCTTTCAATTGCTGTCATTTCTGATTAAGTAATCACAAATTCTAATTACATTATTTAAATTTTAACTACACATAGTTTTTGTATAGAAATATTTAGTGTCATCGACGGTAACTGTTTATTTCACACATCTAGTTCACTTTCCCGGTCGGCTTCTCTTTCTTCAGAGGTAATTTATACTCTCATATAATACCTTCAATGCTTACTTTCAATGCAACTTTCGATGACAATTAAACATTTCTTTACAAAAACTAAATATAATCACAATTTAAATACATAAATAATAATGAAAGAAAATTATAGACACTCAAAAACATATAACGATCATCACTGATGAGGGTTCTCACATGCGGCACCGCGTTCATGATTGAAAAAGTACTTTTTAGTTCAAAACTTTAACATGGAAAGTAAATGGTGGCTTGGGGGTCTGCGTGTAAGATAGTCGAGATCGAAGTAAAAACGGGTTTACTTCTTCAAAGAAGATCAATTCTTGAAGACATATTTTTCACAAGCTAAAATTATCTATATTATTACTTACAAAAAAACTGAATGTGGAATAGATTTGAATCAAAACGTGTCAACTTTAAAAGGCTCTAATGGCGGTTGTATTGGATCAGGAACAAAGTGTTTTTTTAGTTTTAGAGATAATTTAGTCTACTTTCGTTCGAATTGTGGACGTTCATGAAGAATGCAGCAAATAAAGAACTTCGGTAGTGGGGACGCCAACATCTGGAAGTTGAGCAGATTTCCCTGACCCTGCACAGGTCTGCTCTAGAATGTAAGGTTCGCGCCCTACGTTGTTAAAAAAATGGCTCAAGGCCCTTATTTTCTCAAAAACCTGACGTAATAGAAAGATTTCGTTTTCAGATTCGAATTCAGCGACCAAAAATCGACGGTAAACACCTACTTTTGGTTCAGGTAGATTTAATAAATTTGTTGTGGTTCTGTTGTTTAAAGCATGATATTATATATATTTTAGCTGGAATGCATTTAAATATAACAATTTTTAGAATTTGGAAATTTTCACCACTACAAAGCTTCTTCTATGAGGGAGCCAAAATTAAAATTAACATTGAGATGAGCGGGAAAAAACAACAAAGAAAGCATTTAGTCTCTGCGTATTCGACAAATAGTAGAAACTAAATTTATACTATACCTCGTAAGTAGTGGAAAGTTCGCGAAAGAAAGTTTTGACTTTCTTGATGACACATTCGCTGTCCGGTGCCACAACGACGTACGCCACGTCTCTTGATCCTGCATAAGGTTCTAGTAAGAGTTTTTCCCAATAACTGAGGGCATAGGGTGAGAGCGACAGCCAATCTCTGTCATAACCAACAACCAATGCAGGTATTGGTTGAGGTTCACAGCGATCATCGGCTCCCCTACCAGCCAAGCGATGAAATTGTCGCCAAGTGAGTGGTCCTGCAACAGTATATGGAGCCTCCCACATACGCGTAGTGCACTTCTTTTGTACCGCCTCTTGTAAAAGAGGTTGAAGCGTTCTCATCATTCGAACAATATCTCCGCTACACTCAGGTCCTTTTGCTCTGAGAAATGCCCACTGGTGTACACCATTTACGCGATGCATTCGTTCGTTCTGAGTACCATCAACTTTTCCTTGATCTAAAGCCGCCAAAGATACTTCGTTTCCGTCGTTGAATTCTAATGTGTTAACTGCAGATGACAAAGATGGGCAGCTTTTTGTCATGGCATAAATTCGTGCTGCCCTATACAAACTACTAGCTGAGCTTTGAACTATTAAACATTGTTCTTTCAATAGATCTAAAATATCGGGCGGCATTGAATCTAGAGTATCCGGCTGTTTATTGCTGTTGCTATTGCAAGAAAGAGACGAGAGAGAGCATTTCTTTTTATCTGCAGGATCCTCAGCGATTCCCGTAATTTCCATCTCATCTTCATAAAAAAGTCCTGCTCTATGAGCCAAACGTCGATTAACTACTGCACTAAACCCGCAGCTGCAACGAATTTGATCCTCTTCCTGAAAAAGAGCACTGCTGGGTCCCCAGGAACTGGCCAAATATACGCCCGCGTCGGCACCTTTAATATTGCCAACAACTTTGGGACTAGCATTACAGACGCACAAACTGCAGCTATCGAAATTATGATCTCGGAAGATATTGAGGGCAGTATCGCCTAGCAGAATGTTGACCACTAGAGAATTTGATTCTGGCATACGTGTGGGACCTGGAGTATCAGCTTCGATACTATTCAGATTTTTGTTTAGGTAAGAGGAAGTTGTGGACGTAGCTGGACTCGGTTGATCATAAGGTGGCGGGGGCTGTCTTCCAGATATGGTTATAGGTCGATAAGGAGCACCTGCCCCTACAGGCGCTGGACTTGGTGGACAAAGCAGTTGTTGTACCGAACTAGCTCTGGTCGTCTGTGCAGTTTTCTCCGAAATATTTGAAGCTGAATTATTGCACTGCCAAGAGGGTCTGTACACGCAGTGCGCTGGCAGTGAAATGGGTGGCAGAGATTGGCTTGGTAAATTTGTAAGAGGAGCGTATTTCGAAGAACCAAGAAGTTTACAAACAGTAGATGGCTTAAAAACATAAGACCAATCTTCGATTGATTCTTCGGGAGGGGATCCCATATTGGGATATATATCAGGAAGATGCCTAAAGGACCGCTGAGATGCAGAAAGTTCAGTCTGATCCATGGGCGGATCATTCAGCTGGCAGGGTGAAGCGACGGGATTATGTTCGAGCGATGGTGGAGTAGGAAACATTTTAGACAGTTCTTCAGGTCTTAGTGCGCCTACACTTCGACTGTTGTGCTTGCTCAATCCTTCTAATCTTGATTCCTCGTGTAATCCGCCAGATTTGTTGGATCCTGGCGGTGTTTGTACTTGGAGCTGATTTAAATTCTAAAAACATAAAATAATATCAAATAATCTTATGATTGAACAATAATTAATTTGCTCCTCTGCCTGTGCAAGCATATCTTCACCCCTTTATATCAGCAATGTACACGGATAGTTCCCTTATTCTTTTCTCTTTCCCTTCTCCTAACACGCCCGTTCGCCCTCTACGGAAGGTGCTAAGAGAGGGGATTTACGAGTGACAGATTTTTGCACTTTAGACTTTCCGTGGACATTCCCGCTTTAGATTATTCGCAAGCAATAAGCAATAACAATCCCCTCACAATGAGGACTCTGAGCGTTCTTGAAAATTTTCACAGGCAGAGGCGAGGGTTAAATGATGTTCAATGTGAACTTGTATATCATCATATGGGCACAGTTTGTTCATCGTAGATTATGAAATATTCGCGTTATTATGGTTAAAGGTTAAAGTTAGCTGTTTCGGTTTTCCACAGGTTTCCATGATGGAAGTAATTTTAGTTTTAAACAGTTTTCCGTGACAATTAGATTTTATTGAAACGCCGTTTGCTTGATTTTCAATTTTGAAAACGATGTGAATGAACAAACTGTACCCTTTTCATATGGATATATAAATCATATGAATATAAAAGTTGTCAAAAAATATTTAAATATAAAATGTCATCCCTACTAACTGCTCCTTTTGATTTCAAAATGACCCAAGATTTTTGAAAGATTAAAAAAATATTTGACCCGCAAGCCCGTTTTTATTAATAACATGTTGATTTATTTAAAGTAACCTCTGTTAATGGGTTGTTTTACTTTACATCCGTGCATTATATGCTGTTCAGGGATAAATTGAAAAACTCTGTGTGTGTCTATATGAGAATGAATTTCAGCGAAATATATCACTCAAATTTGTTTCCAGTTCAGAAATTCCTCTATGTGCTTTTGCACAACTAGCAGCAGATATTGCTTTTGGTCTCTACGATAATTATTTAAATGTTGAAACAACTGTCTTCTGAAGTCAAATAAAATATATACTTTTAAAGTAATAATGATGAAATTAAAGAATATTAGAACACAAAAATCAATAATATATACAAAATTCAGAAACAAAGGTCCTCGGGAAGAATACATTGAGTGCATGTTAAAGTAAAATATACTTCAAGTCCGATAAATTGCAAACTCTCTTCAGGTTGTACTGAGGATGTAAAAACATTAGCAAGAGATTAAGCGTCATTGGGTTAATTCAGGGGTCATCACAATCCACAGGTACAGCCTGACCCAGGATCAACTAGCCATTTTCAGGATCTACCACTTTTTTTTGACGGGAAACTGACTGAAAATTTATAACCCCTTGAAAAAAATCTTAGTTGGAAGGGTTTGATTCGTAAACCCATCTTTGTCCACTATGCGAGAAGCAACTCTTTGAGGCAATTCGACTCAGGTAAAGGTTGGGGATCCTTCTGGACAGTTCTGGGTCATCGTTTCTTATTAATAACGAAAATTCCAGGATTTTATCAGGACGTGCTTACGAAGAGTAATTCCAAGAAATTAGTGCCACCCATTTTTTCAGAGATATAATGGCTAATCACATTATATCACTAGAAAACGTCTATCGTCTATAGAAAGCGCTATCGGGAGCGGATAGCACCGAGTGAGAAGACGCTGTTTACAAACAAATCAAGAGTCTTATCTCCAACGAGATATTCGACCTAGTCGACAGACATACATTTTGTAATGAAAAGGTGATTAAGTGCCAAGCCGTGCTGAGGAAAACATTTAGATTTTATATTTCTTCGAAACTTTTGCGCCTGTCGCCCGCCTCCGTTTTCTTAGATTGCTCATTGCACTAGCAGTTAAATTCGACCGCAAGATAACTCAACTGTATATTTAAATGTCCTATTTAAATGCAAAAATGGATACCGTGGTCTACACGGATCAGCCGGATTTGTTGAATAAGATACTCAGAAGAATAGCACGAGAAAAAATGATCCTGACCTTTCGAGACGAGCCAAGGGGATGATGCTGGATAAAACGGATGGAACAGCTAAGGTGTGTAAACTCCATAAAGCTCTATGTATATGGTTTACGCCAAGCTGGCCGCCAGTAACATGCAAGTTATTGATTCAGTTCTTCAAGACATTGGACTATCACCGACAAATGCTGACCTGTGTGTGTACACCGATAACGCCAAAAAGACGTTCATCTTAGTTTATGCAGATGAAATTTTGATGTTGTCAAATAATAGAGTAAGGGAGGGTCATATTCAACAGAGACATTCCACGGAATACAAGATTAAAAAACTTCGTAATGCTCGGTATTGTCTAGGCATGGAAATCACACGCGATAAGGAGGGCATAACCTTATATCATACCACCCACATCAGAGCTTACCAGAAAGGAGCCATTGGCTGCCTTGGTAGCAAGTGACAGCCAAAAGACTAGGTCAAACAGCCCCCAATAAATTTCCGTTGAACTTGTCCTTCGACTGGTCAGACCTTCCAGTGTGAACGACGAGCCATAACGAGCCGTAACCGAAACGACCGTAACCCTTTACTTGTCGCATTTGTCGTGGTAGCCATACGGCGAGGACCGCAGCCACGCTATTGGCCGATACTTCTGACTCACTGATGCAGTTACTGCCCGTGAGTGTAAGTCGTTTCTCCGCAATCGCGGGACAATCGCGGGGAATAGATGTCTCATAATCCCTACCGCATAGACGACAGAGGGGACTATCTGCGAGCACTATCTTATGTCTGTGTAATCCAAAGTTTCCATGCCCTATATACATTTCTGTTAGGACTTTGACTTCCTTCCGAGATTGAGTATATCCTTCGCTCGATTAAGGATTAGCTTTAAGGGCATGTCATACTTCAATCGGGTTCAGTTCCCCCGGGTTTTTGTCCACAAAACTTAAAATTTTTTAAAACTGAATTCGGAGATGCTATAAAATAGAATAACGGACGTCCCCGAACTCTTTTTTTAAGGGATAATAGCAAAAAAATATATTCTGCTAAATAAAATTTTTCTGTATATGCACTATTTGGAGGTTAGGATCGGTTGTTAAGTCTCATTTTTTGGATTGCCTACAAACAAGCTTAGTTCCAGGACATTAGTTACTATGTTTTATTACTTGTCTTAAGTTTTCGACCAAAAATATTGTGTAGTTTGGAAGTAAAGCTGCGGGGAGAATTGTAACACACATAACCTCAAAATGCACACATATTAATCAAATTTAGCAAAAGGAAATATTTTTAAATTATTCCACAACAGAAGAGTTCGGGGACGTCCGTTAGCATGTTCGCTATCATTCCCCAAATTTTTAAGGCAAAATCTTTATTATTGTACGAAAAAAGCCGGGGGAACCTAACACTGCTAAGATCGATAATTTTTCAAGTATCACATGCCCTTAAACCCAGGAGTGTTTTGGCCTGTCTGCAGCCAGTGGCCAATTCCCACTCATTATGATTTTCCTCGGTCAACAAACTGTTGATTTCTTCAGTGCTAGTTTTGATAGCCTGTCCGATTTCTCATTACCTTTGATGCCGCTGTGTCCAGGGATCCAAAGTAGAGTCACTCGGCTTTCTATCGCTGGGTTGTTTAATGCCTTAAACCACTTCCATACTAGTAGCGACGTAGTTGTTGTTCCATTCAGGGACATTATAGTAGCCCTGCTGTTTGAACAGATACGGATGTTTCTTTTGTTGCTATACTCCTGTGCCTTACAGGCGTACTGGGCCATGGCCATAATCTCAGATTGCAGAACTGTGGCGTAGGACCCCGTCGGGATTGTGAAGCCTATTCCACTCCTTCTACTGTATCACCGGCTCCTGCCTTCTACTTGTTTCAGAAGCCATCTGTAAACCAGTTGTCCCCATCACTGGGCAGGTGTACTTCGCCGTTAACCCAATACTCCTTCGAGGATAGGCTAACGCGATACTTCTTGTCAAAGAAATAGCGATTGGGTGTTTTGTCGCTGAGCATGCTCAGGGTCGGCCTACCCACGATGTCGGTTGGGATCCGCATTGCCGTCGAGATCCTTCCGCCTTTTACCATATTTAATCTCCAGGCCGCCTTCGCAGCCACGGCCTTGATGGTGAGATGGAGGGGCTCCAACCCTGTTAGTGCCCACATGCCATTTTAGTTGTCGCCTTGAGGACACCAGTAACGCCTCTTAGAATCAGTCCCCTGATTCTTTCCAGTCGAGACTTCACAGTGGACAGTTCGAACCTGCGACCCCTGACTCACTGCTTGGACAATTTAACAGCAACACGAAACAATAGCATTGTCATAAGAGGTTTTTTCGATGCCGACTAAGCCATTGTACCACCTATCGTCGATCCTACACAGGTTGAGTTCATCTTCAGCGGAGCTGCCATATAATGGGAATCACGTAATCATGGCCAACGGCCATACCACGCTGGAAGCACCAGTTCCCGTTAGATCACTGAAGTTAAGCAGTGTTGGGCGCGGTTAGTACTTGGATGGGTGACCGTCTGACACTACTGCGTTGCTGTTGGCGGTCGTGGGTGTGGTGAGCCCGTTTACTATAAATCCACCTAAAAAACACTATGGAACTCTCATCCTCAATGCCCATCCATATCCATCAGCCTCAAAGGAAGCCATATATCTTATCAAGTTCCTGAAGGATTTGGGACACCCAGATCTTGCTAAGGCAATCATTTTTAACGATAGTCAAGGGGATGGAAAACTTGCTGAGAATCCGATACATCACTCTAGATCAGACATGCCCAACCCGGGGAAATTCCCTGCGAGACCACATGTTTCGCTTCCACTACTTTTTCTCCCGGAGAGCGGGAGAGGTGGCAGGCGCGTGCGACAATCCCTACTCTGTGACGTACGCTGCACCGTAGGTTCGAAATATCTGTTGGGGTGCTTGGGGGCGACTGACTTTTCAACATAAAACTTCAATAATAACTAAATTCTTAATTATTTTATTGCAGTATGTTTACATTTCTTTCCAATGAATGTAATTGAAAAGAAAAGTTCACAAAGGGTTTCTTTGTTGTACATTATTGAATATTTTAATATCACCATTTTTTACATTGTATATAAAAAATACACAAATGGTGGCTGATGATTTTTGTAGTATAACAGTCTATTAACATTGTGCTCAACGTAGAAAGGTAAGTTATAGATTTGAAATATAGTAGGAAAATCTCAATCCTATTTAGTATCAATAAATTCTGATATGTTTAATTAAATATTATATGTATTATATACAATATTTAAAAGTAAAGTTAAGCGTAGTATGTAATATGTTTAAGTTTAAGACTTTAAGGTTTAAGTTCGCGTTTACAGTTTTCACCGTCCAGGTTCCTGCACATTGTCGGGACAGGTAACTCTGAGGCAGGATATTTTTTTAAACTGCAGTCAGGTGCATCTTACGGTAGGAATGCTATAAAAAAGGGAAAGTTTTACAGGTGAGAGAGGGCATACTTATCTTTGTCACAATAGCT
>CAKNWT010254667.1:11111-23593 GCA_932066315.1 Andricus coriarius | reverse complement strand
AAAACTTGATGATTTTATATTACTACTTTTAATAGTAATAATACTATCGTTTGACTTTTATCATCATCATTTGACCATTTTTGTAGAGAAACTACTTTTTTTTAATGTGAAAAAATACGGAATTTCTTCTAGATTCAAATGGTGTAAAACAACATTTTTTCAACGAGAAAAGGTTTGTACAATTATGTTTGTACGAAATGTACTATTGACAAAGTTCTTGCTTCAGAGAGCAGTTTTTCGTACAAAAAATTTGTGTCAAGAGTTTCATAACGACATTTTAGACAAATTTGAATCATTAATTTCCTATACATAATCTAATTTCATTATCAGATTCTATCGTTTGATAACTGTTATATAATAGAATTCTTCTCTTATAGCTTTATAAGGAATATTAGTGGAGAAATTTTATTAGCCTTTATTGTTCCTGTATCCTATTTGTTGTTTTCTTCTTTTTTTTCGAAATGTTTGGCATGCCCACCAAATTTACTTTTTTAACAATGTTGAAACTTTGAATAAAAAAATCTATAAATGAATTGTAAATGTATATTCCAAATTGATGATCTTTGTTTAAAACGTTTTAAGTTTCAAAAACCAAATATAGAATTCGAAGTCTTCAAATCCTTGCTGAAAATTAAGTCATCTTGTTCATTGAAAAGAAAACTTTTCTTGGCGTAAAATTCAATTTATTCACAGACATGAATACAAAAGTAAGACAAACACTTTTTATGGATAATTCAAACTATTAACTATTTTTTCTACTCCAACAATAGCTCACCAAGAAAAAAATTCAAATTGAATCTTTTAATTACTCGTTATCGCTTTCCCCACTAGCTAAATCATGATCTTGAGCTGAGTTGGTTGTTCTCAAATCGCGATAAAATTATTGATACTTGGAATTGATGTCTTGAGTCAATTGCATGAGGTCGTTATACGTTTGGACTGTGATGATATTTTCCTTCGGATAAAGAGTCGATTATTGAAAAATTGTCTTATGTCTCTCAGAAATCGTGCTTTTCGCGACGTCCACCTTACGGGTCGTTTCTTCGTCGTATGTCATATAAAGAACAAATCGTCTCTCTCGATCGAGTTTGGTGGATCTGATTTTGAGCCAGTTGATTTTTTCTTTATGCACGTCGACCTTTTTATTGTCGATTAGTTGTTGCAACTCCTGTGAGGACACAAAGTCTGTGGTTTGCATTTTAGTGACCTCAAATTTTGGATTTTTTTTTTAATTCTTTGATAATGTCTATTTAATGATCCGGGTCATTGATGATCTCATGCAATTTGCGCTCTTTCTCAATCAATCCGATCGAAGAAGTGCTTCAATAAAAGTGTGACTTTTATGTTTCGATTCTGTCCCCCGCATGAATCAGAATAAAGAATGATATGCCCTGTTGCTTCCGTAATGTGATTTTTCAAATGAATCTTCAAACACGAAGCGATCTCTTATGCTCTTCTTCCAGCAACATTTTTCGACTAGATGTACATATAAGCTATAAGAAAGTGTTGATAATTGTAATGGTTTCCATTCTTTTTACATTTCAGTTCTGCCAACAAATATTTAAACTTTTCAATGTATTTTTAGTATCTTAGCCAACAAAAATGAACAGTATGAATCGAACATTATTATATAAGGATTAAGGGTGTACGGGTTTACGACTTTTCGGTTTTGGATCGGGTTCGGGTTTTTTTTCAGGTATATTACCGTAAATTAGTTTTTAAACATTTTCATAAATTTTCAGTCTCAATGACCCAGATTTTTTTCTGACCGGTACTATTGGGTTGATGCAAGGTCTGTCGGATGACTGAATCACTCCCATCTCCAGCATTTTTGTTGTTTCTTCTTGCACTTTATACATATATGTCATTGGTACCAGGTAGCGTGTTCCTATGGAAGTTTGTCCTTCCTTGACCTTCGAAGCATGTTCGTAAGACGTCAGTAAGGGACCCTATGTTTAAAAAATAGGGGAATGAATTGGAGTCAATTCAAAAAAGGTTTTTAAAATTCCTAGCTCTCAAGAAGGATGGAAGATATCTAGTACTTGGAGCTGACTATCAAGGACTGTGCGAAAGATTTAACTGGATTACTCTCTCGGAGAGAAGAGTCTTCGCGTGCTGTTACTTTTCATTTAAGATCATCAGAGAAAAAGTAGATTCTCCTTTTTTAATGGATTGCCTCCAATTCAACGTACCAAGATCTTATGCTAGGCGGGATTTAACTTTTTATTTCAAATTCCCACATAATGCTATCGGCTTCTACTCCAATATATCTTAAATTAGCGAACATAAGCGATAAATATTATTATTCACTGCCAATAGATGGACGGTAGCATTATTACTAAATTTTTCTTCTGTTATAATTTTTGGAATAATCTACTATATTGCTCTAAATGACAAATATGTACCCTTATTATTTGTTTTATTGTACCTCGGAAGCTATTGTTTACTTTTTTCAAATAATTGACTTATAATATTAGTCTCTGTATCTTGGTTGCCCATTCATGGTTTACCTAGGGCATTTGTTCCGAATAACAACAACAACAAAAATCTGAAACCGTGCTTCTATGCAAACAATAATAATTGTATCGATGGCCTGGTAGAAACAGTCGACGCGAAACTTTTTAATTGGATCATCTATTACATGATCATCATGCTCGTAATAAAAATTGTTCTTTTTTTATCGCCTAAGTATTTGTGCTTCAGCTTTTAAATTTCCTTTAAAGCCTACAATTTCGGCCAATTCCTTAGTATTTGTTATTACTGAAGCACATCCTGAATCAGATCAACGTTCTGCGAAGTAGAACTTCAATTTTGAAAGGGATTTTAAAGCAGAATTTATATTTAGCTTAACAACTTATAATGTTTTACTAGTCGTGTTAGTTTTGAATAAAGTACCATGCCAGAAAACTACTAGCATAGAAATTTTAAATCTTGTAATTTTGACATTAATGATTTAGCCATGTGTCTAATTTCGTCTATATGGTACCTTAGAAGTTTCACAGCATCAGTGCTACTTCCCTACCTGGTGTCGCTTCAAGGCTTTAAAGTAAGTTGAGTGCAGTGCGTTATTAAAATTGCTACTAAATTCAAAGTGTGAGGATTACATGGAGCAAAAGAAGCACGCGGATTTATATCCTTGATTCTTTTTTGTAAGTCGACGTTTTTTCCTGATATGTTAGGACTATTGTCACATGATGGACCTCTAACATTGATTATCTGCAGACCCAAACCCTTTATAACGTGGCTACTAGAAGCTCGGCCATTCCCTCTCATTAGTATTTTCTATGGAAGCAAACTCTAGAAATCGTTCTTCAATTTCAGCAGATCCATTCGAAGGGCATGAAACCAAACGAACTACAATACAAGCTTGTTCAGTGTGTCTTTTGTCAGCTATACTGTCATCAAATTTGGCAACCATTTCAATTAATTTTAAAAAATTTCCATTATTTGGTTCGTACAACTTAACAAATTTTCCTTAAAATGCTAAACATTGTTTACCAAGATAAGTTACCATTTCAACTGTCAAAGTTGAAACCTTATACCAGTGTCGTTTCTCAGAAGCTAACAATCGTTTATATGAGGCATCAATCGTTTCATTAGGTTTTAAATTTGTGGACAAATTTTTCCATTCTTGAAAGTTTTTAATATGAATACTACTTGCTTTATGTCGATCTAAGGCTCTGGAAATATTACAACAACAGTGGCCTCTACGCTGTTCCGTGCTGTTTCTTGTAGATCTACTATTTCTACCTCTTGCGTCTTGTTATTGTCTCCTTCCAGGTCTTCACTATGTTCAGGACCTACTTTTTCATGACTCTCTTGACACTGAAACAGAATTTTCATCCGTTATTATTGAGACAGAATTAAAAGTTGATTTTAACTGTATGCACATAAGGTTTTAAATGGGAAATTCTCAGTTTTCGAAATAATGGAAAAAAAGAAGTACTCATTATTAAACGGGATGTTGCCGATTTTTTATTTTGTTCATTTAGAGAATATTATATTAACCCATTAACGACCAAGAACTACAATTTTTGAACTTATGTTCAAGCATCATTCTCATGAATGAACAAGAGAAATTTCGAAACGAAAACCATGTCTCCTTGTAGTTTTGGGTATGCTCTTCAAGAATCCGTGGTCAGAATAGAGTTTTTTTTAATAGGAAATCCAATATTGGCGCCATATTGGAGAAAAGTACCAAAAAGTCTTAAACATTTTTTTTCATAATTTTTTTTCGAGCCAAAAGGGTATTGGGACTCGATCCTAACTATGATCAACGGTGATCGGAATAGTTGAACTGCAAGAAAAAACTTGTCCCACCGATCTCGAATAGCCATACTCTCCGCAAAATGGCAGATCCATACCCTTCATTATGAATTTCACGTCGAATTTTCGAAATTCAAAATGGCGGACCCAATATGGCGGACATGAAATTTAGGAGACTCAAGATTTTTGCACAACTCTGTACTCGGGGGTTTTCGGGGTCGCTGATTAAGTTAAGAAAAAAAGGATCTCTCTCCTCTCACTCTACAGGGATCCGAACACCAGATCAACTGATTTCCGGTCAGCTGCTCTTACCAATTGATTTACAGAGAGATCAGAGATAGATACTAATTTTCTGTTATACGCTAATTTTAGCAAGGTGTTACACAATCATATGCAAGTAGAAATCTGTGTTATCATCGGAGATGGTAATTTTTCAATCGGTTGAGAAGACCAACCACACATCCTGTGGATAATGGCAATCTACAATATCGATCAAAGTTAATTCCTCTAAAACAGACGAAATTATTTCGTCTTTTACAGACTAGATGGAGATATAAATTAAAATTTACTAAAATTAAAATTTTATTAGGAAAAAAGGGATCTCTCTCCTCTCACTCTACTGGGATTCGAACACCAGATCAAGTGATTTCCAGTCACGTGCTCTAACCAATTGAGCTACAGAGAGATCAGAGACAGATACTAATTTTCTGATATACGCTAATTTTAGCAAGGTGTTAGAGAATCATATTCAAGTACAAATCTGTATTATCATCGGAGATGGTATTTTTTCTATCGGTTGAGAAGGCCATCCTGTGGATAATGGAAATCTGCAATATTGATCAAAGTTAGTTCCTCTAATACAGATCAATTATTTTGTCTTTTACAGACTAGATGGAGATATGAATTAAAATTTATTAAAATTCAAATTTTATTAAGAAAAAAAGGATCTCTCTCTTCTCACTCTACTGGGATTCAAATACCAGATCCACTGATTTCCGGTCAGGTACTCTAACCAACTGAGCTACAGAGAGATCAGAGATAGATACTAATTTTCTGTTATACGCTAATTTTAGCAAAGTGTTACACAACCATATTCAAGTAGAGATCTGTATTACCATCGGAGATGATAATTTTTCAATCGGTTGAGAAGACCGACCACACAACCTGTGGATAATGTAAATCTACAATATGGATCAAAGCTAATTCCTCTAAAACAGATAAATTATTTCGTCTTTTATAGACTAGATGAAGATATAAATTAAAATTTATTACAATTAAAATTTTATTAACACTAGAAGTACCGGGATTTTCCGCCACCTCTGGTTATCACGCGGGATCCATTGACCCCTACCTGCGTTGGGTGTCAAAGAATGATTTCAAACAGTTTCTACTGTCAAAAGTTAATGATAGAAGCATGATATATTCATATTACATCGTTAATATAAGTGGAGAAGAGTAGTGAGTCCTGAAAAGTTACAACAAAGGAGTGAAGATGCCTACCCCGTGTAGTCCTACACAATCGCTTCTGCTGCCACTGTAACAGATAGCTAAATCCTTTGGTGCCACTGTACTCCCTGATCCGAGTATACGCCATCCATTTCAATTTAATGCAAATCAACTGTCCCGAAAAATAAGTCACTAACAAAGTTTTCCGTATACAAAGTGTATTAAATATATTTTACTTCGCTAGAGTGTCGTATCTTCATGTATTTTTAAATGAAGATACGACACGCTAGCGAAGCCTAATACTGTTGATACGCTCTGTTTTCGGAAAAATTGGTTAGTGACTTATTCTTCGGGACAGTCGAAATGTGGTTATTCCAGCGCTTTAACCCATTAACGTCCAAGAAATACAATTTTTTAACTTATGTTCAAGCCTCATTCTCATGACTGAACAAGAGACATTTCCAAACGAAAACCATGTTTTCTTGTAGTTTTGAGTATGCTCTTTAGGAATCCGTTGTCAGAATAGAGTTTGTTCCAATAGTCAATCCAATATTGGTGCCATGTTGGAGGAAAGTACCAAAAACTCGGAAATTTTTTTTTCTGATAATTTTTTTTGGAGCCAAAAGAGTATTGGGACTCGATCCTAAGTATGATCAACGGTGATCGGAATAGTTAAACTGCAAGAAAAAACTTGTCCCAACGATCTCGAATAGCCATACTCTTCGCAAAATGGGGGATCCATACCCTTGACAAAATGGCGCATGCAATATGGCGGACATGAAATTTTGAAAACTACGACTTCCACACGACTCTGTACTTGGGGGGTTTTCGGGGTCGCTGATTATGAATTTCACATCGAATTTTTGAAATTCAAAATGGCAGTCCCAATATAGCAGACATGAAATTTTGAAAAATCTACGATTTTTGAACAACTCTGTACTCGGGGGTTTTCGGGGTCGCTGATCACTAATGTCAAATTGAATTTTCAGAATTGCATATAACGGATCCAATATGGCATCCACCGCGTACTCCACATAGGTAGGAAAAGAACGTCTTTTGCGTTTTGATTGCGATATAGCGATGATTTTATATTACTACTTTTAATAGTAATAATACTATAAATAAAATTTCTCTATTAATATCCCTGATGAAGTCATAAGAGAAGAGTTCCATTACATAACAGTTATCGAACGATAGAATCTTAGAATGAAATTAGATTATGTATAGGAAATGAATGATTCAATTTTTTCTAAAATGTCGTTATGAAACTCTTCACAGGAATTCCTTGTACGAAAAACTGCTGTCTGAAGCAAGAACTTTGTCAATACTACATTTAGTACAAACCTAATTGTACAAACCTTTTCTCGTTGAAAAAATGTTTTTTACATCATTTGAATCTAGAAGAAATTCCGTATTTTTCACATGTAAAAAAGTAGTTTCTCTACAAGAATGGTCAAATGATGATGATAAAAGTCAAACGATAGTATTATTACTATTAAAAGTAGTAATATAAAATCATAAAGTTATAATGATTTTTCTTTATTGGTAACCTGAACTAAAAGTTTTGTTCGTTCTGAGCAATAAGTTTTTTTAACGGTTGAATTTTTGAAATTGCAATGATTTCTGATCACACTTATCAAAAACGATGGTTAGAAATCATGACGAAACATTGGCATTTCTTATTATACAAAGTGCAGTTTTACTCGATTTTCTGAGAATTTTTTCGAAAATAATCCACATCATATTAGAAAGAACTCAGAGTAATAATACAAAAATTGTGACCATCAAAAGTTGTACCGCGACAGATTAGCCCGTGAATTTATTTCTAATATTGTAAAGGATCAATTAATGAGAAACGAACTTTTAAAACAACAATGTACATGCAGGATTTGAAGTTTGTTGGTAAAAAAGTCACTGAGTCAGGATTATTATTTGTTGAGCACCGAAAAACGTGTAATTTATTGAAGAAACAGTCAAATTTTGGCCTTCTAGCAAAGGCCACACAAGATTTACAATTAATACAAAAGAAGACGAGTAAGAAGTGCCGACTCGAAGTTCGTAAGGTTCGACACTGACCCTGACCACCTCAATTCGACGGTGAAGCGAGTAGATAACAGGGTAGAAAAAGCTAGGTAGATACCTATGCGAACGCAAGAAAGAGAAAATAACACTCACGCAGTACAGTCATACGATACAAATACCATACAGAAAAACCGACATGAATTATCCGGAACATTCACAACGTCCTGTGATGATCCAATACTGTCTCCGCAAATAAGACAACGTAAGCTGTGGTCCCCCATGAAACATGGCTTGATGCCCATTTCGAACAATAAGGGTAGTGAGGGTAGAATCCTTGGGCAGAATATATGGACATCGCTCGTCTAAGTCCAGAACAGCATGTTTCAAACGACCTCCCAGTCGTAGTAAGCCGTCAGAGTCCAAAAACTGCAGCAAACGTTTGGGACGTTGTTATAAGAATGTTCTTACTAGAAATGCGAGAGGGTTTGTTGATATTGGCCATGAGTTCGACTGGGATAATGTTGAAATTTTACATAGTGAAAGTAATGAGAGAAAGAAAGAATTCATGGAAATGCTTTACATTAAAAAACAGAATAAGTTGTCTATTAACTTGAAAACAGATTTGGATAAATTAAAGAAAAGTTATTCTTGTATGATTAATTACATTTAGCAATAGGTTTTCATAAATCTTGACTTTCTCTTATTTCTCATTTGTTTATAGTGGATTTGCCTTTTGAGTTTTGACCCACACTTAGTAATGAAAATAAAAAAGATGAAATAAATAAAAAAGAGAAGGAAGGGAATTTGGTTGGGTGCATTCTCATTTTTCTTTCCTCTTTTTTACTTTTGTCCAAAGGAACAAATTTTTATTTTGTTCTTGGGAATTGCAATAGGAGCATTTTGTGGTGGTTTTCCACATTTTATCGTTAGATTCTTGGTTTATTTTCAGGAATTTATACATTGACCTGAGTGTTGGACGTTAAATGGGATTTTGAATATGATTTCAATCTAATTTAAGATTCTTAAATTTCAAAAGCTTTTACGTTAAAATAGCTTTTAAACAAGAGTTAAATAAACAGATTGGTAAATGGATTTAATTTCATCATAGAATCATCAATTTTCTGTGGGCACAACAATTTGAGTACGTCTTTAAATTTGATTTAAAACACTGGTATATCGGAAGTCACAACTTCCCTGTTTTATATGAGGAATCAAGGAGATTATAAATTAATTTAATATGTAAAAAGTTTAATAAGAAATAATCTCGGAGGACGTTCACAATGAAAAAATAGTGAGTATCAGGCTTTATATGGTTGCGGATAAAAACACAACTCTTAAAAAAAAGTGCAAAGACTTGTCCAGAACGGCAGTATTTCATGAGGATATTCCAAAGGTGTTTGTCCTAAAAAATAAAGTAAACTAACGTGTTGTATCTTGCACCATATTGTATTTAATTCTGGCTTAAAATGGTACTTAATCTCTTAATTCAAACCAGTGACTATTCACTGAAACTTCAGTAGTATCCACTGATTTTTAGTATATAAAGTGACTGAAATGCCAGTAAACTATGTTTCACTGATGAATCAGTGAAATCTCACTTAATAATCAGAGAAAATCCTTACTGATTTTGTTAAGAGATGCACTTCTCACTGATTAAAATTTAGAGAGCAAGGAGCAATACTTCATTAATCACAAATGTAAAATAATATGAGTAGTTGATTATTTTGTAGCTTACGAAAAAATGTTTTATTTATGAACTAACTTTCGACAGCATCTAGAACAGAAATCGCTGTATGTCGCTATATGAATGGCTAATGTCTTCCTCTTTTGGTGTCAGTAATATTCTTGAGGTTATTTTCTCCAATTGAATTCTTTATTATTCGATGTGCTATTTTCTCATATAAATACGCAAGAAACTCTAAATGATCAATCAATTAACCAATTCAAAACTGAGTATAAAAATAAACATAAAGTTGCGACTTCACGTCTAATTCAGTATTTAGAATGTAGATTTCATTTATAGATAAGAAGTTTATAAAAATAGAAATATTTGATTTATATTCAATGGGAAAATAATCAAACATACACTATTAGAAATATGTTGAAAATTCAACCACTTTTCAACCACTTTTGCGGTTGAAATCTCGTTCATCCACGGAGTTGAAATAAAATTCATCCAAATGTAGTTTAAAATTCAATAATACGTTTGCGCATGCACAATGCGCCCTCATATACTTCTGGCCAGGCCAGACCCCAACGAGACAAAGTACGTTGGATTAATATTATCATAATGGGAAAATTTCATTCAGACTATTGGTACTAACTGCTGTATGCTTTTTAGGTTATGTTTACAAAAACGAGTGTGGAAAAGTTTGATTGGGCGCGCAACTCATTATGGCAATATAATTCCAACGGACCTTTTGTTTTTCTTATTTAAAGCTGCTTATTTTCCTAAATATTATATTCACTTTGTTAATCTCATGGATCACACGACACACACGTACGATATAACTAACTGATTCCTTATCAGAATTCTTTCGGTACAGTTAGTGAATTTCAAAGCACAGTATTTTTCAGGAATCTTTATGGGTTTTCTTTAAGATTTTTGAAAAATGATAATTGCCTTGAAATTCACTAATTGGGCCGAAAAAATTTTTTTCTCGTTACTGAAATTTCAATTACATGTGGTTGAAATTTCAGCTGCATGGTTGAAATTTCAATTACACGTGTAGCTAATTTTTCAATCACACGTGGTTGAAATTTTAACTACGGTAATTGTATAAAACTTCAATCACATGCAGTTGAAAATTCAAACAGATATTTCTAACAGTGTACATTAGCCTAATCTAGAATGTTTCTTTATTTTTTATTGGGTGTTGACCAATTTTCCCTGCGTTTAGGGCACTGAATTGTAAAATCGACTGGATCCCGGGTAGGTCCACATCAAGATTTCTGCACGGGATGTCTTAGAATGAGCTTTTTTTTGTAATATAATAAAGAGCTTATCATTGTTTAAAAAAATCAAGATGCAGGTCTTTGCAGTTTTTCTCACAAAACAACGCAATGTGACCAAGATAAGAGATAGATGCAAGTGACCGATAATGGTATTTGATGTTAATCGTCCTTTGAGTAGAGTTCACGCGAGGAAGATGCATGAATGAGTTGATTAAATTCAAACACCTCGTACCTCGAATTCCAGGAAGCCATGCGTGGATGATCTGGCCTATATAGAAGCTCAAATATGCTCATATCGGCATCTGCTCAAAGGACAGAGGTAACTCTGTACTCGGCAATAGTCATGCATGATAATAGCATGCCATCCACACTCTTGTTCTAGGTGACAATGCCCGTTCATCTGTAAGCATCGTGACGGTGACCGCTGGTGGAGAAATAAAAAGTGTGATATAGATGAATACAAAATTCCAAAGGAAATCGAATGCAGCTGTCAGAATGCGCAACACTCACAAAATTTACAACCAAAAAATTTCTGATGTAATTCTGATGTAAAATATGTTTGTTACTAACATATAGAGATACGGCTCTATAGTGAAGTAGAATATAGTTGATACACTCTGCATTGGAAAATATTTGTCAAGATAATATATTTCGGGACACTTAAAATGTAAAAGAAGTAAGAGCAACAAATATTATCTAATATTTGAAATCAACCTTAGAATTTTGACGTCTGGCATGTTCGTGAATTTTATTAATTGTTTCATCATATTGAAAGCGATATACTCATTTGTTGTAAAACCAAAGGTGACGTATTTGTTAAAAAATACCCCATGTCCAAACAGCAACCACACTCGACTCTTCCTAGGTAGATAAAACGAGTGAGTCTCGAAGCTGGTATTATGAAATTATATGCAATCAAATTACACGCAGAAAAAAGAAATGTTATATTTACTTTTTAAGAAATGTAACGTGTTTCTTGTAACCGTAACAGTAAAAACTGCTCTTCATGAGGGCGTGAAAATGTCAAAAACACTTAGCATTTCGTAAATGTGACAGTGAATTTAACGTTAATTAAACGGTAATCCTTTAGTAAATCAAACCTCTATTCCCTAGTATTAAATACTATAAGATATGTGAAATTCACTGAACCGAGATTACAATAGTGCTGCAGTGAACATTACAGAAGGATCGCTACATGCTACCGATCCGATCCGCGCGGACCACCGGATGAATTCATGACGCCATCAGCAATGGATGGATTGCAATACCTCATGGCATCACCTAAAAAACATTTATTTTTGACATTTCTGTGACAGTCGTCACATCTTATTCACAGATCGCGTACAGTTGAGAATTTATTGGAGCAAGACGTGTTTGTGTCCCGCGCCTGTCACAGCTGACTCGTATGGATAAGAGGTAA
The DNA here is from genome assembly GCA_932066315.1 of Andricus coriarius. Taxonomy (NCBI): domain Eukaryota; kingdom Metazoa; phylum Arthropoda; class Insecta; order Hymenoptera; family Cynipidae; genus Andricus; species Andricus coriarius. The sequence goes on along the minus strand of CAKNWT010254667.1, from coordinate 11,484 downwards.
ATGCGAGAACTTTTTTCTTGTGCGCGCGATGGCATGGCCGTGTATTCAGAAGTCGTTACCGACGTCGCCACCTCAGTTAGAAATGCATTTCGGGATTATTTTACAGATCGCAACTCGTATAATAGTGTAGTGGTAAAGATAGTCGAATTGCGTGCTTAGGTCTATGCGTTCGAATCCCCCCCCGTTGCGTGCGAAATTGTAATTGTATTATAAGCGATGTGACTTACAAATACCGATTAATTATAAGTATATCCGAACATATATCTATGAATTAACCGTGTGTTTATTCAATAATTATTGTTTAGCAATATTTTTTACCATTTATAGTGCCGCCTAAAGACTCTAAAGTCTAAACTATAGTCTATACCATTAA
>CAKNWT010254656.1:0-14973 GCA_932066315.1 Andricus coriarius | reverse complement strand
GATGACCTAAAAGAACTAGGACATGATTACTTAAACTGGATGGAGGATGCACAGGATAGAGATGCGTGGCGGTTTCGGGTAGATGAGGCAATGAACTTTCGAGTTCGAACTGCTAATCTATAATAATAATTTCTCCAACAGATGAAAATGATGATGCCAGTCTAACTCAACGGGCCGTTGTAAGAAGACACGTCTCTCAAATGTCAAAAAGCAAAATATTATTTTCCCAGTGAACCGGTCTTTTTACGCGATTGTTTTATAATTCTTCCTCCCTGCACGCTCTATTTAATTTCTTTTTCGAAATACTATTAATAATTTAACAAGAATCTTTGAAGAATAAGGCAGAATCCAAGTCTAACTAAAAGATAATAATAAAAGTGACATTTCTCCACTTTTTAATTTCTCCCAATACGCTTCCATTACATTTTTCTGAGTCGATTAAAAGGAATAGCTTTTGCGGCTTCAAAGTGACGTTATTCTCTTTCTTTCTATTCTTTCTTGCGCATTCCTCCACTTTTTAATTCCTCCTAATACGCTTCCATTAAATTTGTCTAAGTCGATCAAAAGGAATAGGTTTTGCTTTTCTTGTGCTCGTTGGTGGAACTTTCGATGGAGGAAAATTCACGTATTAATGGGAATTCAGATTCTGAATTTTTTTGAATTCTTCCCTTCTCACCGGGCGGGACAGAACCCTATTGCGAAAACCGTCTACGACTCCGTCTATACCCAGGTGTAAACCCACATGGCGTACAATCCCTTTATCCACTTAGAACCCTTTTCAGGGCCGGGTATAACCTGGTTACAACCCATGCAGAACCCGATTGGCGCATAATTTATTGATCCCATTTAGAATCCTCTATAAGACCGAGTACAACCTATATAGAACCCGATTGGAGCACAATTTCTTGATCCCTTTAGGACCGGATAAGACCCGGGACAGAACCCTGTTGCAAAAACTGTCTACGGTATCGTCTACAACCAGGTATAAGCCCATGGTCTACCAGGGTTCTAACGGGGTTTTTAAGCAGGGATGTAAAGTCGTGGAACAGAAGATTGAAGGTGCATGCTTTTGTTCATGTGCATAACCTTTCGGGACCCGATATCGAGGGATCTGAGCTCGTCCTTCGTCCATGGAACCACTCCAAATGAATAGAGTACTACCGGGACGGCAAGCATGTTCGTCGCAGATACTTTGTTCCTCGCTGACAGTTCGGGTTCGGATTTTCGGAAGACCAAATCCGTCGGATGAGACGTTTGACAAGCGTCTACACCCCGACTGCAACTTTTGCGAGTCTTGCGCTCGGGTCTCGTATTGTGCGCGCGCCCCTCCCACCTATTCGCGTGAAATTTTGAAATCGATGTTTCAATTAGCTTTGAAGATATCTATTACTTATAATGTGAGGCTTGAGACCTTTCTTCTTTATGTTAATGAATTGAATCGTGACTAAAACGTATATCATTAAGCTATTTCCCTTTCGGCGAGCCTCTAGAGGTAAGCGTGACACTACCCGATTCGGGTAGTGTTTTATAGGTGGATAGTTTCTTGTAATAAATAACTACAAGTGTGGGCTCACCACACACACGACCGACAAGAGCAACGCAGTAGTATCAGACGGTCACCCATCCAAGTACTAACCGCGCCCAACACTGCTTAACTTCAGTGATCTAACGGGAACTGGTGCTTCCAGCGTGGTATGGCCGTTGGCCGTTGGAACTAAAACGAAATTTTTTAAAATGTTTTTAATTATGGAGCCTAAAATTTTTTGGCTGTAAGGGTTTTTAAAATAAACTAATTCGCCATTCTGTGTTACAATTAAATTTATTATTAAAAGAAATAAATTGCGTGAATATGTAATAAACTGCGTAACACTGTTAAAATAGTACTAAATTTAAAAGATCAATGTATATTAAAATTAATATCGCAAGCATACGAAATCGCTATTAGGAACGTGTTTATTAAATTTCATACACTTTCATGATAATCGCTCAGATAATTCTATTTTACACAAAAGAAAAATAAGTTTAGCAGTCATTTTCGACTCTTAATAATAAAGCATAATACCTTCTACCAGTGAAACAAAAATAAAATTGGATTTTAAGTCGAAAAGTTCAATTACGCAAATAAATAACAGACCTAATCTACAAATCAATTATACTCACATTAAATTTATACCACTCAGGGTAGATTTTTTTAAAAGTTCCACATATAAATAGCACTTCAATCATAAAAAGCAATTCAATCGACGAATTCTAGATTATTACTTCAATTGCGAATATTTGACAAGATTTAAAGAAATGAAAGCACTTTGAGCGTTCAAGCACGCTGCTATACCGACCTATATATTATGTTTAATATACAATGTACAGCTTTCGATATTTTAATGTATATTAAATTTGAACTACCGTTTATGCAAATTACTCCATACAAATTTGTATTAAATTTAATACAGATGTTTCTAACAGTGAAGTATTTAATTTGATACATATTTTTGCAATAAAGTTACAGCAATAGAATTTTGCTCATCTTGACATGGTTTTTCAAAACTTCTGCTTTTCTTCGATGTAGTATTTCTTGTGCTGAATATTCTTCTTTAAGGTTGAATTTTCTTGTTATCAGGTTCTTTAGTTTCCCTTCTAGAAATAATCAATTGAACACGATTCAGAACGATTCACAGTTGTCAAAATTGCAATCATTTTCAATCGTTCCTAATCGGTGTACCATTTGTTAATCGATTTCAATTATTTTCCATTATATGTATGGAGGTTAAATTTCCATTCCTAATGTTCCTAATGTTCCTAATTGTTTTCAATCGGGGCGGCAATTTAGGTGGCGACCGGCGTTTGTTTTCTCTGACGAAAAATAACCTAAAATAAAGCACATTTTTCTTCGCGTTCTCGCGGTGTGTTAGTCATTTTTTATATCTTTGTGGGCAGTTTTTAAGTGTTTTTAAGATTATAAAGTGATATACATTGATGCTTTTCGAAATTCGCAACAATTTACTACTATAACCAGTGGCTAGTAGGAAGTTGACGGGGAGAGAAAAAAATAATTTCCGAATCCAATTTCAGACAGAAAAAAATCTTGAATTTCGAAATGCACAAAAAAAGACACATTTTTATAGTCTTATTTTCAGCAATTAAAAATTCAATGAAGCAGGTAAGAAAATTGTTTTGGTGACTATTCTTTTTATATAGTAGAAGAAATCCTGTGCACATTATACCAGGGGAAACAAATTTTAGGAGCCATCTCAGACCATTAATTGTAATTAAATGATAAATTTTCTTATTCTAGGCCTGATAATATGTTGAAACAAATATATTTTTGTTTTATAAATTTTAGGGGTTATTCCTCTATAAATAACAAACACTTTCTAGAGATGAAAGAATTTCTTAACGTAAAATTTGTATTTCTTACAAATTGAAAATTAAGAAAATTCATGTTTAGACCTAATACGGCCTATCGCTTTCAGCTCGCGCAAATTATTACAAAACACTTATTTAATTTTTTTAATAAACATATTGTTTAAATTGTGTTGCTTCGAAAAAAGTAAATAAACGTTTTCAAATAATGCCCGCGAGACGAAAGTGCTGCCATCAATTTGCCGCTTCATAAACTCAAAATCCTACTACCGATTGGGCCGATTGGGAACAATTGGGAACGATTGGGAACGGTTGAAACTTTGCAACGCTCAATCGTTTTCAATCGTGCACATACGATTACGAAACACGATTAGAAACAATTCAAATTTCTTTCTATCGTTCTGAATTGTTTTCAATTAATTATTTCTAGAAGGGTTGCCTAGGCGCTGCTACCAATTCTTGATGAAGGGCCCTGATTGTTGGTTCAATGGGATTCAAAAGTTGCTCCAGTGCTACTATCAGCGTCAGATGTACTTAAAAGCTCAAAAATTGATTGTGATTCTATGTCATGGCCAATGTGAGTTTTTACATAGGTAACATTGTGGCTACCATAGTTTTTATCAATAGAAACTTTTATCTCAGCAGGACCATAAGCGTTATTTTTCATGCTTCTTTGAATTTTGAGATGGCACTTTCCAGTACTGGTCGATGTATAGAATCCTGAACGATGCCACACATAACTTTTTGTTCACAAAGATTTTGAATATTTCAATGATTTAAATAGAATACAAAAGATTTCATAAATATTTCAAAGAATTCATAAGGATTTTAAAAGACTTCAAGAATTTCCATGATTTCAAAAAGGGTACAGTTCACCAGATTTCAAAGATGTGGAAACATTTAAAATGTTTTAAACGATTTCTAAAGATTTTAACATATTTGAGAAGATTTCAAAAGATTTCAGTGATTTCAAACGAACCCAAAAGGTTTCACAAACAAAGATTTTTTTTTTTTTAATATTTCATAATAATTTCGAAAAATTTCATAAAGATTTCAAAGATTTTACAACAAATTTTAAACTTTTCAAAAGATTTTAAATATATGAACAGATTTCAACGAATTTACAAAGATTTTAAAAGCTCTCTTTGGAAACTTTTGGTCAATAAAAAATGAAGTGGCTCATTTAGTTGCGTGTATAAAAAACGGTTATTTCATTATTTGATGTAAATAAAGTAAACTTGGAAAAACTTGATATCTTGACCTGGAAAACCTGAAAAAGACTATGAATTTCGTTTTTAAAATTCGCTGGATAACCTGCTATAGTTATCAAAATTTGAAAACCATCAATAAATTATAGGTTATGTTTCTGAACAGCGACGCGATGTCACTTTTTACATATATCATTTTTATTTTTGACAGTTTATACTTAAAAATGTTTTTTACTTACTTTCTGTGTGATTTTTTTAATGCATCATTAAGTTTCATCTGTGGCTGAAGTTCTTCGTGCAATGTTCACAGATAAAGGGATACGACTTAACCTCCACTATCTCATTAGGTTTTTATAAGTGGGACTTTCGAGCATGATGTCTTAAATTACTGTTCCGTGTGAAAGTACGTTTGCATTCTATGCACATAAAACGATTCATGTTTATGGATATATAAATCTAATTCCAATGGCATAAAAATCTAAACGATCAAACAATTCCACTTGCACGAAATTCAAAAGGATGCGATATGAAACTTCGACACAACTTGCCGATCGCACCCGAGGGCAAAAGTTGCAGTCGGGGCGTAGACGCTTGTAGACGTTTGTATCTGCATCAAGGAGTATCCTTTATAGATGTCACGTCCTGAATGCGGCTCTGTGGAACGCCCAGGTACGTATAGGTCTTTCCAGCGCCAAGATGTCGTATACCGCTTCTGTCGACGAGCTCAGGGTCTTCCGGGATGCCATTAAGTTTTCCTTTCTTCAAATAAGCCTTGGTGCATTTTTCTAACCCGAACTCAATTCCAATTTCTCAAGTGTACTCTTTGACAATGTCTAGAGCTAGATGTAGTTTCTCTTGATGTAAAATATATGAGTGACCTTATGCTTTCGATTTCCAGGTTTGCCGCAGAGGTACCCTTCGGAATGGTGAAATGCGAGAGATAGTGGCAATAATGTGAGGCAAAAGAGGAGAGGGCTCATGGTGTCGCCCTGAAACGCACCTGTCTGAAAGGTGACACTGTTAGCGATCACACGATGTTTTCCAGATAAGATAGTAAATCTGATTTTCCAAAGCGGCATTAATCTCTCTATGCACCTCACGATGTGTGGATGAACCTTTAAGCTTTCCAACAGACAGATGATAAGTCTATGGGAGGTTGAATCAAAAGCTTTCCGGTAATCAATCCAGGCCATCGATAGGTAACACTGATAGAATGCTGCGTCTTTACAGAAACATCTATCGATGAGCAGGTTCTCCCGACATCCTGCAACGCCTTTCTTTGAGCCACGTTGTTCGTACATCTCTCGCCACACAGGTCCAATTGTCCGAACAATCCTATCATTTAGGATAGCTGTGAACATCTTATACAGTGTGTTCAGACAAGTTATTGGCCTGTAAGTTTTAGGGTTAGCTAAGTTGCCCGTCTTCGACAGGAGCACTGTGCACCATTCTACCAACCAATCCGCTCTTCCTACTTTAGATATGAGGTTAAAATGCCTGATGGTCAGTAGCTTTGACTTGTTGAGTGTGATCCGCTGTTCGAGCGCGAACTGTCGAACCTTGGCAGTGAAAGTCCTGACAGATGTTATGCAGTCAATCACACACTGAATGCGGGACGCGTACTTTCTTGCCCAGCCTATCTTTGTGCTGAGTTGATGCATTCGTCTTTTGGTCTTATGATCAACCGTTGGTTTTGTTTTACGGTTTGCATCTGCCAAAGCTCTCGCTGCATTAAACACACTACAATTGATAGTCCAGATGTAGGGTTCCTCGGAAAAATCTCCACGAAGCTCGTCATCCAGTTCAGCCACATCTTTCGGCTTAAGAGAAACATGAATGTTGATGTTTCTCCGGGTCCTGAAGCATCGCTCCTCCTCTATTGGATGCCTGCTCGCGGTTGGTCTCAGTGTCGCCTCTTTTTCTCTGTTGCCGGCTTCTTCTGGCTGCGGTTGAGTAGGCGAGCCGCTTATATATCCCCTTTTCCGGAGTTCCTCGGCACGGTTTCGCAGACGTTTATGCGAAAAATGCTTGAGCTCTGGGTGTTTCTCGCACCACAGAGTAGGCAGTCGCGCCATGTAACCTTTTCGTTCAGGGACCATGCTGGTATCATAGCACTCCAGCAGGTTGTCCCTGAGTCGATCCGTCCACTTAAAAGTAACGAGATTCTGCCGGTCAATCGCATTGGCCTCGTCTAGATTGGATCCCCCAACTCTAGGATATAGTCGGCATTGTTGTCCCACGAGCAGATGGGGAAAAGGGTTCGTCCATCCTTGTAGAGACCCCCATGCAAGGATAAGGCTGCATACTCTCAGAGCTCGCCCGGTATCCCAGAGTCACCGTTTGAAACACCTCACCCAGGTGCCATTCAGCTTTCGGCACGGTTGTCACGCCTCCGCTTAGGGGTTATTCCTTCGGGACCATCTCTGGACAATTTTCCGCGACTGCTTATTAATATTATTGTAACAATATTCAGCAGAAACCCTTGGTACAGGGACTCTCTATCCGCAACCCGAAGACGCGTTCAGTGGTTTTGTCAGAGACCCTTCGGTTCAATTCCTAAGGAATAAAAACCGAAACCAATCAAGGCCATTGACAGGACGCGTTGATGAGCTGCAGCGCCTTTACAAACACATCTGTCAATTAGCAGATTCTCTCGACAGCCTGCTACACCTTTTTTCGAGCCACGTTGTTCGTACATCTCACGCCACACAGGCTCAATTCGCCGAACTATCCTGTTGTTTAGGGCAGCTGTAAAGATCTTATACAGTGTGTTCAAACAAGTTATTGGCTTGTAATTCTCTGGGTTGAACAAGTTGCCTTTTTTGGTAGAAGAATAGTGCGCCCTAACACCAGCCACTGCGGAATCAGTAAAGGAGTCTCTCGGAAGCAGATACAAGCTTGCATATCAATTCGTCAGTTCCACGATTATAGATTTCACGCCGTCAAGGCGGCGCGGACTTCTGAATCTCCAGTGTCTTCATAACCGAATTGTTCTAAGTACAGCTTATATCGTAGCCAATGGCAGAGATCCTCTCCTAAAAATGGTCAGGAACCACGAGATGATTGGCGAAGGAGCCTTCCTTTACAAAGCCGCGGAGCAAGCGGCCGAGATCCTTGTCCTGAATTTTAACATCAGAAGTGAGGAAAGTGCATTACTCCATCTAGATGCTTCACTTCTGAAAGCCGAAGTGAAGAAAGCGGAAGTTCAAAAATTCCATCAAGAGCTACTTGACAAGAAAATGCACGGAAATTTTCACAGAAATGTAGAAAAACAGTCCTTGCCGAAGGAGCAAACTTTTGCTTTCCTCAGATCATCAGGGCTTAATTCAGGTACAGAGGGTTCTATTTTCGCATACCAGGACGGCGTCATTTCCACCTTAGCATACTGTGACCGCATTTTATGTCATGAAGTTCCCAGTGATAGGTGCAGAGCGTATCATGCACACGCTGAGTACCTGGAAGACATACTATCGTGGTATCCCACCCACGCAGGAACGACGTACATCTACAGACATAATGCGGCCCTAAGAGTGCTTTATTACCATCTTTGTCGATCTTCCGCTGTTGGCCGCAACCCTGCCCTGCTGAACGCTCTAAGGGAGATATGAGTCAATTGTCAAAAACGAGAAGTGACAAATTTTCTGGAACTATGATTTTCGGACAGCAGTCTCCGTTGCACACACGAGGCCTGACTTTGTTCTCCAAGACTTCGAGAAACTAACTATATTCGTGATCGAAATCTCGGCCCCGTCCGAATACAACATCAATGCCAAGGAGAAAGAAAAGGAGGAGAGGTATCAAGACCTTAAGAAGGGAGCTGCAAAGACTGTACCCAAAATATTCGGTACAAGTAATTGTTTTTGTGATAGGTGCTCTCGGAGGCGCGAAACTATCACTGGTTCATAACCTTAAAGCCATACCCGCCTGCCAAAAATATGCCAAGGCACTTGCGAGATGGATGCAGAAAGCTGCTATCCTTGGGTCGCTTCGTATCCTCAAAACACACGAGGGTTTCGCCGGCCTGTCGTTGTGATTTCATCGTGTCCTGTGACCACCTATCTCACGGTTGTGAGACGTGGCCATGAGTGTGATTTACCGCGGTCCTACTGGGAGCCGGTGTCATTTTTAGATGGCAGTTGCTCCCAGTGAGACCCTGCGGTGGTTGCTTAACCTTATTATTTAAAAACTATATATATATATATATATATATAATTTAATTATTCATTATTATATACTCCAATAAACTTAGTAGCTTCACAGTTTATTATTCACAATAGTAGTTCTTGAAATAGTGACGCTATATCCTAGCTTGCTATTGTCTTATTGACAAAATAAATATTATAATATCAAATTTTATAACCAAAAATTTCGCCTTATACAATAATTTAGGGCTCATTTGGGGCTCTAGGAATACGATTAGCAAAATTACAAAAAAAAGAGTTTAAACAAATGTAATAAAACTTAATTAAACAAATCTCTTTTCTTACCCTAAGTTAAGGCTCATTTAGGGCTCCCCGAATATCGTGTTTAGGGGTCGTGCAGATAATACGTAACGAGTTTTTCTTTTGTTTAAATAAAGACGAGAATAAAATTGCCATGAAGCCAAAAGGGATACAACGATATAAACAAAAGAAAACTGCGTAACGTATTATGTGCACGATCCCTTTAGAGTTTGAAAAAATGGTTTAAAAAATAATTGTTAAAAAAATTTAACATACATTTTTTTTAATTGATTTCCCTTGCATAATTTCACATTAATAAAGAGGGCGTATCTATTAACTAAATTTTTGCAATGAGGAAGCGTGTTTTAATTGCGTAAGAAAAATATACAAAAGTTTATACCCCGCCCACCCCTAATGACTATTTGCCACCTTATTTCATTTATAGTTCGTCAATACATTCACATACAGACCGTAATTAATTGAGGGTCTACATTAGGGTTTTCCAAAAGTTCGACTTTCGATTTTTGGTGATGGATTCCCCCAATTTGTTCGTTTTTCGGAAAAAGAAATTTCCTATTTTTTCCTCAAATCGGTCAACATTAAGCCGTGCTCCTGGGCTTTTAAAACCATGTGAAAAAATTCTACGGAAAGTGTTCTACGGAAATTCCATGTAGAAATTCTAACAAACATTTCTACAAACTAATTTTGGACTAAGTTTGACTTCCGGTGATGAGCTGCGCTCTCGGAAATCACACTCCGGGCATAACACCCTAGCACCAGGTATGCGAACAAAATCTTCTTCGAGAAAATTATGATACCCACGTCAAAACCTTGCACCAATTGGGGCTTCCTCGAGGACACGAGATTGCACCAATTCCCCAGGTGTAAAAATACATCTTCTCCGGGAAAGTCTGGTTTTCACAGTACTTTAGGGTGCTTAGAGTGGGTTCCTAGACGTCATGAGATCAAGCCAATGCTCTAGGTGTAAAAAACAAATCTTCTCCGAGGAAGTCTGGGTTTTACAGTACTTTAGGGTGCTTAGAGTGGGTTTCTCGAGGACACGAGAATAAACCAATTCCCAAGGTGTAAAAAACACATCTTCTCCGGGGAAGTCTGGTTTTGACAGTACTTTAGGGTCCCTGGAGTCGGTTTCTCAAGAACACGAGATTGACTCAATACCCCAGGTGTAAAAAACAAATCTTCTTCAGGGAACTCTGGTTGTTACAGTACCTTAGGGTACCTGAAGTAAGTTCCTCGAGGAGGCGAGATGGAATCAATGTCCTAGGTGTAAAAAACACATCTCATTGAATCAATACCCCAGGTGTAAAAAACAAATCTTCTTCAAGGAAGTCTGGTTTTTACAGTAATTTAGGGTCCCTGATGTGAGTTCCTCAAGGACACGACATTTAACCAGATTTTCCCGAAGAAAATGCGTTCTTCACACCTGGGGCATTGGATCAATCTCGTGTCCTCGAGGAACCTACTCCAGGCACCCTAAAGCACTCTCAGCACCCTAAAGTACTGTTAAAACCAGACTTCCCTGAAGAAGATGTTTTTTTTTTGCACCTGGGGCATCGGCTGTATCTCGTAATCTCGAGGAACACACTCTAAGCACCCTAAGGTACTGTAAAACCCAGACTTCCCCGGAGAAGATGTGGTTTGTACACCTGCGGCATTGGTTCAATCTCGTGTTCTTGAGGAACCCACAGTTGGTGCAAGGTTTTGACGTGGGTAGCATAATTTTCTCGAAGAAGATTTTGTTCGCATACCTGGTGCAAGGGTGTGATGTCCGAAGTATGATTTTCGAGAGCGCAGTTTGTAGAAATGTTTGTAGAATTTCCATATGGAATTTACATGTGGAATTTCCACATGGAATTTCCGTAGAACGCTTTCCGTAGAATTTTTTCACATGGGAAATTACCATGCGTTTTTAAATTGGAAAAGATTGGTTTGCAAAAAAATGGGAAAAATAAGTACTGGATATTACCTTTTTGTAAATTACATTAAAGTCACTCCTTAAGGATTTTTCAAGAAATAATTCCTACCCAAAAACTTTTAATTTTGACGTCCCCAACCCCCTAATATTGTGCCAGGAACATGCCCCAAACAATGCAAAATAGCATTTTTCTGTGAAATTCATGCTAAAGACGGTATTTTTTTGTAACATAATTTTATTTTTATTTGTAAGTGAAAAGCTTCCAAATATTTCTAAAAAAGGTTCCATTTTTTAAACAATTATTATTTTTTTAAACAATAATTTTTGCCCGTAAATTGTGAAAAGTTACTATTTTGCGGAAAAATGATATATGTAGGTAATGAGTATCAAAAATAATATTTTTTGTTCAACGTATTTTGCAATTGTTTAAACAATTTCTATTTGTATAATTTTTTCCACAAACTCGTGAAAAGTTGATATTTTCTGGAATGTATGACACATTTAACCAGTGTTAAGAGTCTCAGCATACGCAATTGCCACACTAGTGCGATTTGGGATTTTCAATCTTTGAAATTCAATATCTCGGAAGTAACTAATCCAAATTTAACGTATAAGAGGTGGGGAGAGACCCTTGGTCTACGCAGGTAGAAAGTTAAAGAAGTAAGAAATTTCACGAGGTGCGATTTCGCACTAGAGTGGTTATTGAGGGTTAAGGATATTTTGCAATTATTAAAACAATTTATTCCCCTGTTAGTCGTGAAAAGTTATTATTTTCTGGAATTATTGACGCAGTTAATGAATAATTAATATTAATTGTTTCTTTTCATACAAAAGATGGAGAAAATTATAATTTTACATTCTCATTCATGAGAGTGCAATTTAATCGTCCAAATTTTCTATCTCTGGTTTTTAACGGATCTTTACGTTTCAGCACTCACAGAGTCCGAAAATCATAAAATTTTGTCGGTGTTTGTCTGTATGTATTGTGACGGGGTAAATTGTACCCCGCACAAAAATATTTCAAAAGTATTAAATTCAGCTTTAAAAATCATTTTACTGGGGATATGAGTTTGGAATCACGAATCAAATCCACCGGCTGTCTGTAAACAGTACTATACTAGCCGAGGAAATGAGATTTCTACGGCTAGTATTCAAAATAATTTTAGCCTTTGTATTAATTTTATTTATTGTATGAACTTAAATCAGTTTGAAAAATATAAATCATTCATCACCTGTCAAAAACTAGGAAGGTTAGGTCATCCGACCGAAGCCGTGAATGCCAGACCACGGGGTTCCAATAAAATAATGTTCGGTATTGATGCTAATTCCCTCGTATTTTGTTTTGTATTCTATATTCAACTTGGGTGGAAGGGTGGATCAACCACCCCCCACACAACAATAACAACAACGGTCAGATCCTGTGAGGTTTGCAGCAGTGGATGTCTGCTGTTACCAGGGATTACGAAGAGGAGATATTCTTGGCGCATGCGTAGCGGATGGGATTCCCGTACGTGCAAGAGCGCTCGGAAAAACAGGAGCAAGCAGCCATAAGTAATCTGCGTGCTGACCAAGTCAGCCCCACCCCTGGACCAACGACTAGTGGCAGGCGACGAAGGCTTGCGCGGCAGCTAACGTGCGCGGACACTGCGCCACCACGCTGTGGGAGACCGAACTTGGCAGTTGTCTTTCTCCTTCGACCGTCCTCTCACTCAGCAGTTCCACGCTGCAAACGCGGGTGGCGCTCCGACTCTTGAAAGGAGAGAACGGAGACGCCACTCTGAGAAATGTCATTCGCAGTTCCAAGCTCCGATTGAACGCCTCGTGGCAAGGCAAAGGAAAAGTCAGAGTCAAGGACGGAATTTATAATAATTTACACTGACGATGAGAGGACGAGCGAGAGGAGGCCGGATTCTGCCAGGTGGGTTCCCTTAACCTTTTTCCTTTGTGTCTAGCGTAATAAACTCGTTGGCTTCAACGTCGTGTGCCGAATTGGTAGGCACACACCGGTGAATTTTGTTAATTGCTGACCTCGGACAAGGTCATTCGGTGATTCGCGCTCGCGATATTAATGTTTAAATTGTAAGATATTTTCTGGGTCATTATGAACCCCCGCAAGAGCGGTATAAAGTAATGAGTAATTAATTGCAAGTTCTGAAAATTCAAGTGGTCACTCGGACCACTCTGTAATAATAAAATTTTGTCGGTGTCAAAATGGCCGCACTGTTAACCGGGGTAAAGGTTGGCATGTTAGAATCTAACTTTTGTTTGAGTGGGGCGAAGGCCCACTCGTGGTGAATCTTTTATGTTCAAGTGTTGATTTAGTACCAAGTCTTAATTATATGTGAATTTGCTAGAAAAATGTGTGAGATTGATTCTTTCAACCCTTTGCGTTAGTCCTTACCAGCCCACTCTACTGGGGCTAGCGGGCAAGTAGCAATAAACTAGAGTACAATACGATTAGAATTTTCTTGTTGAATAAAATAAAATGTCATTCGCCTTTTGTTAGTTTTAGGTTAAGAAAACTATCTGGCGCCCTTCAGGCAATTCATGGACTCATTCGGAGTCCAGAATAAAATATAAAAATAGTGAACTCCTTAAAAGTAAAAATAACCGATAAGTAATAGGTTATAAATGACGCCCTACGTAGGGGCATGAGTAACGCAGAGGGTAGCTTAGAAAAAGTTCTGGAGAATGAATAAATTCAAACTTTAAAGAATTCACTCCAAAATAAATTCAAATTAAAATCTGAAAAATAAAGCAAATTAAATTTATCAGAAACTAAAATGGAACAAATAAGGTTCCAATCATTGAAATTGTTATGAAGTTTGAGGTGACGGGTGATAACAGAGAATGAGTCACCACACAACAATGTAAATTGAATAGCGAGTGAGGTGTAGATAAACACGGACCAATTAACTTTCACCAATTAAAAACAAAATATAACTTTAAATCATTTTGAGAATAAATGTAAATGGTGAAATCAAACTAAATTGTAATGAAAAGAAAAATGAAACTAAAGAGGGAGTTGAAATAAAACTTTTTTTAGTTTGGTTGAATCAGATTAAGTAAACTTTCCTCTTGTTTATAGAAACAAAGGAAGCTTTATTTAATCGAAATTTAATTGGTCAGCAGGTATTGCAAAATGCCAACTATCCATTACAGATTGAACACTCGGACGTAACGCATATTTTAGATCTGTCATTGAATCAGGTTCCAGTTTTGGGCGTTTGTAGCTTGTAGGTCACAGTGGCCAATCGAACAACACTATTGGAGTTCCGGGTTCTTGAAAATTTTAGTGACAGCTGTGTACTGGGAACTGAGTTCCTCGAAGCGTTTAACGTCACAATCACCTTCAATTAAATGGCAAACCTGCTAGTACTTGTTCATTTATCCTTTTTGAAGTACCAAGGATAAACGGACAAAGCAGGCTGGGGGTTGTACTGGGGCAAACTTGACATAACCTTAATACAACCTCAAATAAAAATCCCCTAATGAATTAATAATGATCAGGGGTCAGTTAACTATTGTTTGTTTGTCCTTTTGATGTGCCAGGGACAAACAGACAAACGACCTTAAGGTTGCATTGTGGTAACTTTAACATAACCTCAATGCCACCTAGAAAATAAGTCCCCTACTGAAAATAATAGTGGTTATTGATCAGTTAAAAATTGTTTATTCATCCTTTTTGATGAAGCAAGGAGAAACAGACAAAACTGAATTCGCATTGCGATAAACAGAACATAACCTCAATACCATCTAGAAAATAAGTCCCCTATTGAAAATAATAGTGTTTATTGATCAGATAAAAATTGTTTATTCATCCTTTTTGATGAAGCGAGGATAAACAGACAAAACTGAATTCGCATTGCGATAAACAGAACATAACCTCAATGTAACTTGGATTGATCAATCCAATAATCAAATAACGGCGATAGTGGGGATATAAAAATAAACCCAGATTCACCTCAGGCTTCAAAAACTATAATTACCTGGGTTTGAGTATTTCGCCAGGAGAATTGAAAATTTA
>CAKNWT010254649.1:0-12533 GCA_932066315.1 Andricus coriarius | reverse complement strand
TTGTTATCTATTTCTCTCTAACAGAGGAATATCCAAAGTAACCAGTAGTTTGCCATTATGCATACGCATGGCGACAGCAGATATGTGAGTAAGGTCTGGAAGATTCACTTCTGCTAATGTAGTCGGAAATTCAAATTCTGGGAGGTGATCTTGGGCTTCTCTCGCGATCGTCGTCAGCTGTGAAGAGGAAATCAATGAGTAGTGCAGTCTTCCTTCTCGAGCCATCCGCAAGGCGGAAAGAAGTCGTTCTAAAGACCTGACTGTCATGTCCAGATTTGCTTCCAGAGCGATGGCTGTATTTTCCATTATCATAGTGTAGTTCTGTTTAGCTAGGCTTTCATAGACTGTAAGTATTTTGTTTTCAGTGTGAGTCATTTCCTTATCCAAATTCTTCATATTAATTTCTTCATTCTCCGCAATTTGATGTAGTTTTTGTAGCTCTGAGCGAACGAGGTGCGTTTGCTCACTTGCTAATTTTGAAAGATTAGTCTGAGCAACATTAAATTCTGGTATGGCATTATCATAGCGCTCGCCATCTTCGTAGTTCAGAACTCCCATTGCAGGACCAGCCATCCTTCCAATAAATCCGAAACATGGAACAGTTCTTCGTCGGCGATGGATGCTTGGGGCTATCTTCTGAGGTGAGTGCGTATCAGTGTGACAAGTTAACTCTTCTAGGGCAGCATTCAGCTCCCACTGTAATTGCTGTGCTGACATGAACCTTTTTAGTAGTCTGTTATAACCTAGGAGTCCTTGACAGTTTTCATTGAGAGAGGACAAACAATGCTGATATGAAGATTCCAGGTTAGATGAAAAGTTTCCGATGAGATTATGGAACTTGCCAACTTCCACGAAAACCGTAGCCCTCCAAATCCCTGCAACGTATTGAACAGGTGCAAGTCTCTCATAATAGAGTCCGGTGTTCTTGGGAAAGGTTGTGATGGAGATTACATCCATTCTTTCCTGCGGGAAACTACTTTCGCCTAAAATAAACCATCCTTATAGTACTAACAGGATAACACGAAACATCTTCACAATCTGAGGATGAATGAAAAATATATAAGAGAATTTTCCTTACTATAACAGGAGAGTTATTCCCGTTATAACGAACCATTCCTGGCCAATTCATCAGTCATATCATTTCCATGACGTCCACTGTGTGCAGGCTCGTAGCACCAATGGACCTCTATCAATTGGAGAGCATTACTCAGTCGCTCAAACTCATATTGGCATACGAACGGGCGCCTGTCATAAGTCCTCCAATTTTTAGACCTACATTTAGGGAGCCACTGCGTATATCCATTTATAAGAAACTGAGAATCCGAATGGATTTTCAGTTTCTTAATGTTGGCTCTTATTGCCTGTTTGCCTGATACTCAAACAGCTTCAATTTCCGCGGAATTATTTGTCTGTCGACCCATCGCACGGGCCGAAATTTTTAAAGGGTGGCTATCGCCAAACCAGACTCCTATACCGGCAGACGCCGAGTTTTTCCCATTTCGTAAACAAGAACCATAGGTGTATACATGCACATAGTCATCGTCGTCGACTAAAAACCCATTCCTATTGTATCGCACTGATCCTTCTAGTCACGAATAAACGAGTTTTACCTTATCTGCGTGCTTTGATAACCGTGTTACATCTTCGGCTTCTAACCTAACATTATTTCCTTCTGAGAAACGGATTATTTTATAATAACTATCATCGTAATACTTATCCAACTTCCCTTCGCGAACTTCTCTTTTTATTCGCACCCAATCGCCTATCATAGCATTTAAAGGTTTTGCCTTCTTATCATAGGGATCGTGCACATAATACGTAACGCGTTTTTCTTTTGTTTATATCGTTGTATCCCTTTTGGCTTCATGGCAATTTTATTCTCGTCTTTATTTGAACAAAAGAAAAACGCGTTACGTATTATATGCACGACCCCATATTGCTTTTTGGATGCTAACTTTTTTTCAATCGCGTTATCCGCAGCTAAAATATGAATTTCTTGTAATCTCGTAATAAACTCCCTAAGGTATGATCCGTAGGTTTCTAATTTTTCACCATCTGGGAAAGAAGATGGTTTTCTTGCTATTCTACCAAAAACCAACTCGTATGGTGTAAAATTAGTTGCTTCGTGTACAGAAGTGTTGTAGGCGAACATAGCGTAGGGGAGGAGCTTATCCCAATCGTCATATTGTTTAGCATATAACCGCACATATTCTATTAGGACGGCGTGGCTTCTCTCTAATGCCCCGTTGGTTTGCGGCCTATAGCCCGAAGTGGTTACTTGGTTTATTTTGAAAATTTTTGATAACTTCCGCAAAATTTTACTGATAAATGATGTCCCTCGATCCGTTAGGACGCATCGGGGTGAGCCATAGAGAGAATTCAAATTCATTGCTAATGCATGCGCTAGGGTAGTGCTTTTAATGTCAGGAACTGCAACTGATATACAGTACTTACTAAGGTTGTCTTGCATGGTTAAAATTTGACGATTTCCATCGGGGGTGGTAGGCAAAAGTCCAACCGTATCAAGGGATACCTTATCGAATGGTTCTAACGGGATATCAGTTATGATCATTGGCTCACAGGAGAGCACTCTGGTGATCTTTCGTTCAGCACAGTTAGAACATTTCCGAATGTAAGCCATTACGTCATCCCTTAGTCGGGGCCAGGTAAATCTCTCTCTGACTCTTTTATACGTTTTTGTGACCCCCTTGTGTCCGCTAAGTAGACTATCATGGGCTCCCGCAATTATTTTCTGCCTATCTTTCTCCGGAGGGATCTCAATTTTTCCATGACGGACAATCACCTTAATCACTGTACCCTTGAAAACATTAGTTGAAGTGTCGGTAAGGGAACTTCTAGGTAACTCATCGCAAAAATCAATGTACCGGGGAATTCGGAAACTATTTTCTTTGTCCGCTGTTAGACATACAGATAGGTTTCTTAACCCCGTTTCTAACTCTGTCATTGAAAGGGGGTTATTATACTTATCCGTAACTATTATCGAATACATAGTGTATTTGCCCTTAGGGGTTGCCAGCACCTGTCCCTTTTGTGGTTTCATATCACGCATTTCTGACAAGTCTATTCTTCCAATGGCTATTAATAACTTTGTGACCGATGTTGCGGACTCACAGTCGGCCGACGGGAAATGTACATAATTATCCTTGAGGTAGGTCAATGCTTCTCAACAACTATTTAAAACACTAGAGCGTGTAGACCAGTCCGGAATAACTTGAGATTCCTGTTTATTATCAATAGCTTCATTGGGAGCAGCGATGTAAGGCATCTCTAAGTTTAAAGTGGGAGAGGTTGCTTTTACCTCTGGAGTGCGAGATAGGACAAACATGGAAGGTATATCACTTGCTTCCGTTGTTGGTAAACGCCTATGAGGTTTCTCTTTCTTTTTGTGGGTGGGGCTTTTTGCATATTCACTGTCTTCCGCCTCCTCTATAATTACGGAGGGTTTCTCCACAGTTTTTGCTGGGTAAGGGGTAGAACGCGCTTTTGGACAGTGCTTGGGTAAGGGTGTAGCGATCGTTGTTCCACGCTTAGGCAACGGTGGGAATACGGACTCTTCTAAAACATGCTGTGTGACTTTCAGTCCGGATTCATTTTTCGTGATAGGGCTTCGGTCCTTATCTTGTTCCCTAGTGACGGGGTAGCCCATAGGGAAATTTTTTTCTACACCTTGTTCTTCCCGCGCTTCAATTATGTCGGATATTTCTCTGAGTTCTCGAATCACGCGATCTATTTTTGGTTCCGTGTCATCATCAAAAACATCCCTATCGTCATCGGAATTAGTCGAAGACGATTCGTTGTTAGTCTCACCAACCAAGTCTACGTAATCAGGGTCCCAGTCTAATGATTGCTGTTCGTTGATAGATGGATGATCGTTAAGGGATAGCTCGAACCGCGCGAACGAATCTTGTAATTCCTTAGAAAAAGCAGAGGGTATTGTATTTGAAATGCCTGCATCGGTGTCAGTGTCACTGGTTTCGGCAGGAGGACTTACGTAAACTAGGATTCTTTCCGGATTTCTGGGATTAGGTGGTTCGAAGGAACTAGTGACTTCAGCGGGTTCACACCCTTTTATTTCACCTGAGGAACCCAGCGGGTTTGTAGTCTTTCTATCCTTAGGTGGGTTTTTATACTTATTCACGACAGCAGGGATGTTCAGACTTGGCAGCACACTATACCGTTGTCGCTGTACTGGCGGGTCTGAATCGCTGGTGTCGGAAGTTGTATCCGCTGATTCAGTTATTGTCGAGGTAGGGTCACCTGCAGCAAGATCCGAGTATCCGGGGGTTAATTGGCTTGACGTCTGTCTTGGTATTAATCGACTGGCTACGGGGCTATCGGTAGGTTTAAACCCGGTTGATTCAGGAGGGGGCGCTGTTCGATTCTTCGAACCCTTGGGTCTTCCTGGCTTTTTGACAGCAATTGACGCAAGAGAGGATGGTAGTGATATCTTCCTCTGGGTTGAAGATTTGCTGGGACCAGGCTCACTGGAAAGAGCTTCGGATCTAAAAGCAGGAACTACTATGGAATCTTTTTCGATCACTTCAGTGTTTCCTTTCTTTTTCTGTGTCTCTATCACTAGAGGCACTAGAAGAGGAATCGACTATCGGGTTTTCAGATAGGGTGGGTACCCATCGGTTTATTTTTCCCGGCTTACATTCAAATTGGTAGTCATAGTCTCCCAGTTTCCACAACCACTTTCCGAATTTTACCGTAGGAGATTTGGCTGAATTTACCCATCGCATGGGCTCGTGGTCACAGGATAAAATAAATTTACGCCCATAAAAATAAGGGCTGAAATTTTCCCGGGCGTCTACCACAGCCAAACATTCTTTTTCGGTTTTATTATCATTCTTTTCGCAACCATGGAATACCTTGGAAAAATAAGACACTGGTGAATCAAGTCCATCGGTTCCCTGGGTCAGTACTGCTCCTGACGCAACGTCTCACCCGTCCGTAGTGAGTCGAACACTTTTTCCGAAATTTGGGTATCGCAGGATAGGCTGGTGACATAGCCTCTACCTTAATTTCCGAAAACTTGTATTCTCTTTACGTCCCCAACTAAATAGTTGATCCTTTCTTAGAAGATTAAACAATGGTTTTGCAGTTTTAGCAAACCATGTATAAATCTTCGATAATAGCCGACGAGGCCTAGAAATCCTCTCACTGCCTTAACATTTGTTGGCCGGGGGTGTTAGCGGATAGCTTTTATTTTCCACGGATCGGGCATCATTCCTTTACTACTGATGATGTGTCCCAGATAGGACACCTCAGTTTTTAGAAATTCGCAATTTTACCGATTGTAATAATAGATTGGCTTTTCGCAGCCGATCAAATAACCGGTTTACTGTTTTATCGTGCTCTTCTAATGTCCTTGAGAAGATTACTGTATCATCAAGATACACGAAGAGCTCACCACCCTGCATTCCGGGAAGGACTTGATCCACAAGACGCTGTAAAGTGGCGGGGGCGTTTTTTATACCCATGGGCATTCGCTTATATTGATAATGCCCTTGAGGCGTTGAAAAAGCCGTTTTAGGCTGGTCTCTTTTATCAGTTTCTATTTGTCTAAATCCCGAAGCCAAATCGAGTACTGAGAAATACTGGGCACCCCCTAACCGGTCCAGTATATCGGTAATATTGGGGAGCGGGTAGGCCTCACCAATAGTTTTTTCGTTTAAAGCTCGGAAATCAGTAACAATTCTGTTTTATTTCGCCTGAATAGTCAGGCTTTTTGGGCACGACTAGGGTGGGTGAGTTATAAGATAAGGTAGAGTGAACTATTAGATCATCTCTGAACATCTCCTCAACCCCTGCCCTAATAAGTGCCTCCTGTTTCTGAGCTTGCCTATAGGGTTTTATATACACAGGGATTTCGTAAGTAGTAGGTATTTGGTGTTTTACTAACGTGGTGGTAGTTAATCTGTCTCCAGTGGCTAAAAATCTGTCGTTCCCATTTTTTATCCATTCTTGCACAAATGCTTTCTTCCGGGTTAAGGTGATCTTGAGGCACTTTTCTCGAAATGTCCTCTATTCTAGCCTCCAGAGATAAAGAACAAGATTGGTCATCATAGTCATTTTTACTGGAAAAATCATAAAAATCAAATGCTACTAGTTCCTGTGGTGGGATCTCGATTTCCAATTCTTCCTGTCTAGTATTAAAAGCTAATACCTAACAGATTCCGTTCCTATTTGTGACTATTGATTCTCCAATATATAAACCCTTCTCTGCTGTTAGTAAAGGCAAATATCCTTCAACCAGTGAGGTGGTGCACAGGGGAATAGGAATCTGTTGCACCATACGGGCTTTAAGGGTAAGGATTCGGGGGATTGGCTTTAATTCAGGAGCTAATTCTTCTCTGGCCTTGATTGATTCGTCATCTATAAATGGAATTGGATCAATCGGTCGTGAGTATGCTATTAGGGCATTATGGTAAAACGAAATGTTACATTTTTCCTGCCTCAAATACACCCGTCCGAGTATTCCATCCACTGTGTTGGGAAAAGTGTCCCGGACTATATGGAAATCAACTGTTTTCTCATGTATTTGGATTTCAATGGTACCTAACGTGTATACCCGGGTCATAGTTACTCCGGTGATAATAGAAACCTCTCTAGTGCGCAATTGGGTGGAATTTCGGAGGAAAGAAAATTTTATTAAATTTACATCAGCTCCCGTGTCAACTAAAAATTTCCCATAACCCTGATGCAAATCCGGGCTATTGATGTTTACTATGGGGGACTCTTCTAATCTATCACTGATGCGATAGACAGTTAGTTGTCCCGGAATCTGAGTATGGTCTGGCGCTCCGGGTTTTGTTGACTCGACGTCGCGTCGTTCCGTCGAGTGAACTCGCAGTTTAAATTCTCATTTTTGCTGGAAGGGTAAGGAGAGGGTGATCTTGACCTTGATCTATAGGTAAAGGAAGAGGGAGCGGAGTAAGCTTGGACATGCGCGGGAGAATAGCGGGGTTGAGAAGTGGAACTTGAATTGTTCACTGGCTGGGAATTACCTTCGTATGGCTGATTATTTGGTTAGGGGGAAGAGCTCCTAACTTGTGGAGGATTCGAAGGGCGCGAGTAACCATAGTGCTGAAAATTTTCAGACCCTTGTCTCTTCAGAATACCCGTGGGTTGTGGTTCAAAACCCCTATTATCGCGTGGGTACTAAGGACTCGGAGAGCGGGCAAAATCGCAGTAATGTGGACCTGATCTAGAATCGTCATAGTAACGATCGGGTTGACCATCATTATCTGGACCGTGGTTTCTATTCTCTTAATAGTACCTCCTTGGGCTATTGCTATAGAGACGATCTTGATTTTGAGAAAAATTCCGATTATCCCTGGAGGGTTCATATAACCTCACTTCTTTCGCCGGATGGTGGTTACTTCTAGGATCATTTTGAAATTCATGAAGGGACTTTCGGGACCGATTGGACATGTGGAAAGCACTATGGGGCATTCCGGAAGCGTGTTTTCGTCCCTCTGCGTGTTTATCGAACTTAAAAGCTTCTTCAAGTGTTAATGGGTCCTTGGCGTCTACAGATAACGATAGATCATCCGGTAGACCACGAATAAAAGCTTTAATTGCGGCTTGCATGACGGGGATGGATGTTGCCACAGCTATCGCGTGTGTATGGGCTGTTTCAAGTTCCGCTTTAGTTGCCCCTATATAGGAGTGCAGCCGCTCGTAATATTCGTTGACCGACTCACTTCTTTTCAAAACTGGGTGGTATATTTCGTTTTAATAGTACTCAAACGGCTTGCCGGGTGCGAAACGGTCCTTTAATGAGTCGATCAAATCGGTGATCTTAGAAAATTGTTTATTACGCGTGCATTCCCTAGCTGAGCCAGTGAGCTTTCCCAATGCGGCGGTAATGAGGGAAGATTCACAGGACACAGGAACATAGGTTGCCGCATTTACTATGTCCTGTATAAAATCTCTTACCAGGATATTTTTACCATCGTACATAGGGATGTGACTAGCAGCTTGTTGTATGACTAGTGTATCCGAAATTGACTGGGCCACTCTGATTGCGACATTATCGGCATTGGGGGCGGGTTGGGGTTCCTGTCGATTGGATCTTGTATTTCGCTGAAACCCTATATCCGCCCTCGAAGTGTACATTTCCGCTACCGAAGACGCGTTTAGATCGGGTTGAACGTTTTGTGGGCGATTTGGAGCTTCGCCGGTACCGTTATTCCGTTGGTTTTGATTTTCGTTACCAAAGTTTCTATCCTCCTCATTTTGATTCGCATTGAGGCTATTCGGCGCAGGCTCTTTATTTCCGAAAGACATTTTGACAATAGTACGGAAAATTAGTTATTTAATCGGTATTAAAATCACACCCTTTTATATGTTTCCGTGCTCAAATTACCCTGATCTCCGCAAAATTCCCTCTAGTTTGTCTGCTGATGGGGCTTGTTCTGCGACTACCTGCTATTTCCAATAATTAGTGATTTTAATGTACAATGCACGGTTACGGCATCAGGAATTTCTCCTTTTTCTGTCATTGCCGGCGCTAGAATAATTGGGACCAAAAGCCTACCTAAATGCTGAAGGTCTTCCGTAACTCTGTCTATGTACATACCATGGGGTAGTAAATGATGGCCTCTACTTTTTTTGCATTATTTTATTCGTTTAAAGTTCTATGGGAAAACCGTATACTTGGGCAAGGTGCTCTATTATGAATAGTCCCACAATTCCTCTTGCCCGAACAAATCCGAGGGGGTTTGTATTTGAAATAACCAAGAACGGAAATTCTACCCCCAGGATCTCTATATTTACGGTTCCTATAGTACGAAAGACTAGGTTCCCCAGAGTGACCTCGTATTCAGTTGCTTCTGTGAATGGAATTCTCAACCTATTTTCCTCAATAAAGTTAGTGGGAATTCTGTTTTCGAAAACTAGTTCCACTGTACCTTCCAGAAAAACATCGGAATTAACATCCACAGAATTTGGTATTTCGATAGCTGAGTAGTAGCTATTGTGGGATACGAAAGGAGGCATCTGTCCAATTTTTTTTCTTAACTAAGATCCTGTACTAACTTTTTGTACTTTATATTTTGCTGGTTGCACAACAATTTCTATTGCTCAGACCTTCCTATTCCAGTGTGATTACTTCTACAGGCTAAATCAAATTGTTGCAAATAAACGAACTGGCTGGTGTAAATTTTACGTTAGTTTCATTTATTCTTTAAACACGCTTTCCTCTTTTCTCGGTAGGTTTAAAGGTCGCTTAGAAGGGTTGGTGGATGGTCGGGTGAGGAACTCAAAACGCTGCATTTCCTGCTCAAGGTCGCGCGAGAGAGTTTCTAAAGATTATTGAATATTATATTTAATATCCTAAATCTCGCCTCCCCTTTTTAGGAAAAGAAACGCGAATGTTCAAACGCAGCAGCTAACCTTCCCTTCGCTGAAGCGTTTAGTTCGTTTTAGCACGGATGAACCACATAATTTTGAAGTTTGAGTGTGCTTAAACCTAAAAATCTCGTGACTTCGGTTTTATTTCGAGTGATACATTATTTTAGGAATTTAGAGAAAGAAAAACTTCAGCCCGTCAGCTGAGCGTGCGATTGGGTGAATTAATGAATAGCAATTATTGCTTTAATTGCTATTTACGTCGTTTTTCTAATTCTAATTTAGGAAGTTGGAGATTCTTAGTTTTCTTTTTTTTTAATTAAGGTTTCACAAGAAGGAAGCAATACTACACCGGAAATTTATTTAGTCTTTCAAGTAATATGCGCTTATTTCTGATTAACCTTAAGTGACAAATACCAAGTCACTCTGCAATTCGTGTATTTCCAAAAGTTCAATTTGATAGCCACTTTTCAGTTCGCATTAAAAATAGGAATCGTTTGTGACTTTCAAACTAAATTAAATAATTCGGAAGCATTTTATTTCTCTTTAAAGGATTTCAGGTAGGATTTCATTGATTACTTTTGATAATGAACCAATTTGCCCTGCCAAACGGCATAGTGGTTGATTCACTCTCAGTTATTTTTGTTTTACGTGTTTCCCAAGGGAGTTGCTTCGGCCAAACGGCTCAAGTGAACTCTTCAGAAATAATTATTTCGGCCAAACGGCTGATGATGATTATTTCCTCAGGGATTATTATCGGCCAAACGGCTGATAATAATTTTCCTCAAAATCAGTTACCCTTGACCGCTTGGGCAAGGGTAATTAAATTTTGAGAAATTTTTCCGTAATAAACTTTCACTCAATGGAAACCATACCTAAAATTCTCAATGTCTGATTCGGAAAACATCGCTTCGGCCAAACGGCTGAAGGTAATGTTGAACGAAGCTCAACATCGGAAAATGACTGATAATAATAGTTGCCAACCTCCAATTAATTGCTTCGGCCAAACGGCTGAGACAATTACAGAGGATCACAACAATTAACGTTTATTCAACTTGGTGGCAAGCAAACTCCTTTGCCAAACGGCAAAAGGAATCAGTCCACTCTCAGATCCCTGAAACGTATTTCTCAGAAAAAGTTTTCACTTCGTCCAAACGGCTGAAGCAAACCCCTTTTGAAAAACTATTTTCGGCAAAACGGCTGTTAACAATTCTTCTTCGAGATTGGTTACCTTCGGCCAAACGGCTGAAGGAAGTTCTTTTCTCAAAACAAGGTCACACGTAATAGTAATTTGTCAGTTAAACAAATCAGTCTCTTTAATAGTTCGATTTATAACATGGGTTTCGGCTAAACGGCTGAAACGAATATTTTGCCCTTAAATAATTATTTCGGCCAAGCCGCTGAGATAATTATAAAAAGGATATATTTTTTGTACAAAGAAAATTTTGTTGTTTGAATAGCACTTGTAATTTTCACAATCAGTTTCTCGAAAGAAAACTTCTGAATTGATGGCCCTCTTTTCCTCGAGTATTTGTTTTATGTTGGTATAACACTCTAAAAATTTGATTTCAATCAGGGAAATTAAGCGGATTCTACTAATTCCACTATTTGATCTAAGAACTGCTCGAAAGTTTGTACAGTTTCGGTGACAGGCGCGGAGGGCGAAATTGGAACTGGATTTTCCGTTGGTTCTTTTTTCAATTCCCGCACTGAGTTTAATTGTGCACGAGCAATGGCGCGTTCGTATCGTGCTCGAACCTTTTTCCCACCTCTATGCTTAGATCTGCGGGTTTTATTTTTGCCAGACATTGGTAAAAAAACAATTTAAAACATAGTGTATGATTTTTGAAACTTAGATAGTATAATATTCAATCAACTAAAAAAAATGGTTCATTCGAAATGAATTTGAAAAATTTCAAAATTTCTTTCGGCCTATTGAGAAACTCAAGGCCTGTTGGAAATTGTGAGATTCTTGCACCCCTTTAGAATGTAAATTCATTAACATTTTTCAGAATAAATTCATAATCTCAGTTCACAGATCTTGACAAGGTTTTAAACGTAGTGTATAATCTGTACTACGATAGCGTAGTGTTCATTAAGTTTTAAGAACTGCGCATTCTAAATACTTTTGATTAATTTCAATCTCGATTTCGGCCTATTGCATAATTGCAAGGCCTGTTGTCATATTTGAAACTATTCTAGTGTCGCGTGTTTAATCGCTCGTCAAAATTTTGGTTGTTTACGGGCTGAGTTCGTGCAGTGTAATTTATAAAGTGCTTTTAAAGTAACTGTTTGTCACTAGTGTACTCAATTCTAATGGTTTGTGAGTGTTAAAACCATTAGCGCAATCAATTTTTAGCAAAAAGCTGTTGTGGTTCTAACTGCCAATTTTCTCAAGGTCGTTGTGTCGGGTGTACAGTGTGCTAGTGTTGCCATCTCTGTGCTACGTCAGGTACTCGATATAATGGCTCTCGAAATCTCTGAGGATAAATTTGAGCTCTTGATGCAAAAAATGGGAAATCTGGAGTCCTCTCTTTCAGCTCTCCACAACAAAGTTGACCACCTTACGACAGAAAATCAAGAGCTCAAAGTCGAGCAAGAAAAACTGAGATCCGTTATTACGGAGCAAGACCGAAGAATCGAGGCGATGGACCGAGCCTTAAGAAGAAACAACCTGATTATTTTCGGCGTTCTGGAGGAAGACGAAGTGGACCTGGTACAATCAGTATGTGGCATTTTCAAGCAGCATCTGAATATTGAAATACGCTCTGACCAGGTCGAATCTGTTAGACGGATTGGAGGAATAATCCGGGACAAACCCCGTCCCCTCCTAACTCAGCTACGTTCCTTCATGGATAAGAAAATAATCTTATCACAGCTCAAAAAATTACGCGGCACGGGGATCAGCATTGCGGAGGACTACACTAAAAAAGTCCAAACTGAAAGGAAGACTCTACTTCCATATCTTAAAGAGGCTAGAAATAGTGACCTTAAAGCTTCCTTAAGCTATAATGCAATTTATGTGGATGGCAGAAAGTTCGAGTCCAAGGATCTGTCAGCGTTGGAGTCTGTCATCCGGAATGCCAAATTACCTGGGAATAGGGCGGAATCATTTGAAAAAAATAAAATGGGGGAAGCAAGCGGCATGCAGGGAA
>CAKNWT010254630.1:0-17183 GCA_932066315.1 Andricus coriarius | reverse complement strand
GTGTCGAGTCAAGGCGGACTAGACAGAAACGGTACAGCGGCACGAAATTTTTCCATAGGGGGTTTTTTAATTACTCAATAACTCTCGAATTGAGTAAATGAACTGCGCTCGTATCGTGTGTCAATTTTTCTGAAATAATGACGAAACTGTCGTGCTTTTGTTTTCCATTTTGGCAGCAATATATTACGTACGGATGGAGAGCGGCTTGATTATTTGCCCAATGATGGCCCTGGATTGCATTTTGCACATGAAGCGTGCAATTTTCTGCAAAATTTATGCTTATCACAAGTTCTCCTTCTTTGATTTCATTATTCTCTTGGCTAAAATACGAAGCTTGCGACTTCGCAAAAAAGTCGCGTTTTATAAGAACCGGAAAGCACAAGCCTGTGAACGGCGCCTCTCGTGCGGTCACCGCGGCATGCGGCTCGCGGCGCTAAACAATATTATTTATCATTAATCCAAAGAGCGAGCACAAAAAAGTTGAAACGGTTTCTGGATCGTAAGCGTTCAGGCATCCCACTACTTAAAAAAAATTTCAAATATCGTGTGTAGAACAGGGTCAAATCGCCATTTGTTTATTAAAAAATTATATAAATTAGCATCAATAACAAATAGCACATTTTTAAGAATTTTATTGTTAAATGCATTTATTTTTCACTATTCCCTGAAATTTTCATCAATTTTCCATGAATAGTTTACGAAATAATAATTTGTTAATCAAACGATGCAGAAATGTTTAATCGGACATTGTAAATAAACAAATGGATTTTTCTCAAAAAATTTTATAACGTGCTCTTATACTAATGAGTAGATTATTTTCCAATACTTAGTTTTAATTTTTCTTCCAACATCAAAAATCGTAGGCTCACTTGAGAAATTTCTACTCAATAATTAAAATTAAAAACTACTTTTATTAAGGAAACATTATTTTATTGAGTATTATGCAATTGAAAATACTAATTAGATTAGAATGATTCAGTTTTGTCTCCTTTTTCTGCGTATTAAATTAGTTCTATTTCATCAAAAAAAGAAAAAAATATTATTTTCATTATTCGAAAAAGCAGGATCATCTACTAACATATATTTCTTCAAACTTAACTTTCAATCATTTAAATAAATGTATCTGCTGCAAAACTGTCACGATCAGCTGACACATCGCTTTCACTGGATGCATTTTGATTAAGTTCTTGTTTTGCGACTTGGGGTAAGCCTCCACAAAACTCCACAAACAAATTATTTATGTTATTCATATGTGGCAGTTATTTCATTATTTTCAATTCGGAGCAACGACAGTGTGTTTATAATTAATGTCAGGTATTCATATTTTAATATCCCATTTGTGCCCCATCATAATTTAATTTATTTTTTGAAAATAGAAAAACTGATGTGGGCCTTATCAGCTTCACTTTTTTAATGGGGCGAAATAGGGTAATTTCTGCACGGGCTAGTGAAATCAAAAATATAGGAGCTTCAATGTGCACAAATTGAATAAATTAATTTGAACATTATTATATATAATCAATAGATTTTATTCAGAAAAATAAACAAATTCAAAATACTGAAATTATAAAATGGTTTCCTGTTTTATGTTTCGAACATGTCACGTGAAAGCGACCACTCGAAACTCAAATTATATCGGTAATACAATTTTCCTAGAATGTACATTTTATTCTCTGCACGAGCTTAGTTATATAATTGAATCATGGAAATCTTCTCGACGAGAAATTTAATTTAAAAACTTGTCTTATCACGATTTAAGAGCGACTCGTGAAGTTTTATTAAAAATACACTTGTGCATAAATTCTATAAAAAATTCTTTGAACTTTACTGATCGACTCAAGGTACTTTTATCATGAATACCTTCGTGAACCTGACACTGTTAATGACACCTATTTTATAAGATAGTCACATCATATGCGCACAATGAACACAATCGCGTCAATCACTTGAGCACACACATCCATTATGATTCACCTGACGTTATTATTTGATTTTAATCTCAAAACGTCTCGTGTTGTCAGTAGTTCTCGATACACCGTGAGTGAGATAAGTTTTTTGTAACAGAATCTAATGTGAGTATATAAAATTTTAATTTTGAATTTGTTGATTCCTCCATTTCTATGGTTCAGACAATTTGCGAAACTTTAAATGAGAATATATCCTAGCAAAAATGTTTATTTCGCACAATAAAACAGAATAAATGGATGTGACAATCAATTTCAATGTGATAACAGTAATAGTGTCCAAATGATTACGAAAAATACTATTTTCTAATAGATTTTTCCATTATTCTTTAAAAACCGTTAAAAATCTTACAAAATTGCAAAAAATGTAATAAAACTAAAATCTTCCATTATTATTCGGTGTAACAAACTTTTAGAAGTAATTGCAAATTTTTACAAAAAATTGCTATTTTACAATTACTGTACTTTGAGTTTTATTATGAAAATACATCTCCAACAAGGTAACAAAAAAATGAAATACAAGTGAAACATTTCAACTGGATGAATTAACAGTTTCTCTCCAAAACGACTTTATTGCAAGATTTCGGTTTTTTGTGTGACGTTCAATACGTTCAAATATTGAGAAAAGCTCTTTTCAAGGCTTTCTCATTCTATTGTCGCGGCCACGGCTAGTTGTGATATAGAATTGTCAATAAATCCTTTTCTGTGGTCTAAAATTAATCAAACGGTTTATTAATGTACTATTATCATATTATAGCTTTATCTATAGTGTAACTATTCCCATAATTATTAAATATTCAAAAAGATCTTTTTCTACGCTAAACTGATTCCATAAACAATTATTGATCACTAAATATTGTATCAGGAAATAATACATTCTTGAAAATTTTGATGCCTTTAATAACATCAAATATTTTGGCTGGGAAAGGTTTGTCTCCATTACGAAGTTTTACATATCATAGCATGATATAATGCAATTTAAAATAAGTTCCATTTCAACCTTTTTTTAAATGTTAAGTTAAGTTTTTAACAGTTTCAAATTATGAAATCATTCAAATTACAATACGTAATTTTAAAATCTTTTAGTTTGAAAATGTCCCATTTCAGATTTTCATTTTTAAGCATTAATATTGAATTCAAAGTATCTTAAAATGCAGCTTTGAAGACCTAACCAATTACAAATTAAAAGCGTTTTGATTAAAAAATTTTGGTTAAAAAAATCGTTTTAAGTTGATCAACTATAAATATAAATTAATTCATGATTTTTAAATCTGAGCTATATAGTTCGAGTGTTAAAAATTGAACAATAATTGATTTGACAAGACTATTCTAAATCTGTTCAAAATGAAACCACTTACTGATTTTAACGTTAAAAATTGAACTGTCTTTATTAGAAAGCTCTACTAGTTAACCAAATTGAAACGTCCGATTGGAACTTTATAACCTATTTGAAATTGTTTCAGTCTGAAGTACTCAATTTCTAACCCATTTAATTTGAAATATTTTAATTAAGAAAACAGAACAATTTTGTAATATTTAGCAATATTTGAATTGTTTGAAACAGAAAGCCTTGAATTGTTGAAACTTCAGAGTGCTATTTTGCAAATTTTGAATTGTTGTAAAAGTGTTGAAGTTTTATTAAAAGCATTTATGCATTGATAAAACGTTCGAATTTCACCATTCTAATTTTAAAAGAAACAAGGAAACTTTGGTTTTTAATTTTTGTTGAATTAGCAGACGGAAATTTTATATTTTTAAGATTTATATCAATGTGGAAAGGATGAAATTTTGGTTCTTAATATTTTATAAATTGGAAGACGGATAATTATTTATTTTTACCATTTTTACTGAGTTGAACAGGAAGAAATTTTGGCTATTTTTTTTTCTCTGGACTGGAAGAGGCCATTTTTTTCTTTTCAACTTTTTTTATTGAGTTTAAGGGAAGAATGTGCTATTTACATTTTTTTATGAATTGGAAGAGGCCATTTTTTCATTTAAGCATCTTTGACTTTTTCTAAATTGGAAGAGGGACATTTTTTGGTTTTTAAGATTTATATTTTTAAAGCCGAAATCTTTGAACTTTTCAATCAATAAAAGTTTAAAAATTTTAATTTTGCACCGTAATGACATTTAATTTGAAATTATTAAATTGACAAGTCTTAAAAGCTTCCATTTGATAAGTTTAAAATTTAAAAGAGTTCCACTGTAAGTGCGTTAATTTGCAGTTTAGTTTTGATTACATTAAATGAAAAAATAGTCTGTTTAAAGAATTCGAATTTTTGAATTTCAATGACCGTGATACATTTTTGCGAGCCGAGAAATGACCGGGAATTTTCGTCCTCGATTAAAATGGCCACTCTGAATAAGTTCATTTACAATCCGGGTCTTCCTCTAATACATAATACAAATGTAACGAAATATCAAGATGTCTACTTATTATTTATGTAACACCTAAGAAGATCAAGTTTCCGCACCTATACAGAAAGGTATCACAAAATTGCACTATTGGATTTAACGAGGTGATACATGTTGTTAAAATAGTTCACTAACCGTCATCGCATATACGTATACCCTCCAAGCATCTTCTTTGGCATGGCACCCACTG
Source organism: Andricus coriarius (assembly GCA_932066315.1). NCBI lineage: Eukaryota > Metazoa > Arthropoda > Insecta > Hymenoptera > Cynipidae > Andricus > Andricus coriarius. Next base: position 12,614 of record CAKNWT010254630.1, on the reverse strand, counting down.
ACACCTAATTCTGAGATATTTAGTTGCTCAGATGTATTTCTGAATTTACGCAATTTTCCGATGACACTACTTAGCCAATATATCACAGTAAATCCCAAAGGAATGCAAACGTTGCAAATAATTGGCAACTACATTGAACAATTGCAAATTATAGACAACAGTTGTCAATTGTTTGACAATTGATTTCAATTTTTTAATTTCTTTTTAATAATGACGAGCATTAAATATATAAACGCATGCGCAGCCAGGCCTTACTTTCTCTCTAGTTGCAAGAAAAATGGTTACAGTTAGCAATAAAAGGGCCATTTACACAGTATTAAGAATTTAATTTTAAGAGCGAATGAAACCCACTGTGTGTCAGCAATAACTTATGAAAATACATTTATGCCAACGGATCATAGATTATTATGATTCTTAATTTCCTGACTAAAGTGAATCATGTTTGTGGAATTTTCCTAAGTTTTAAATTGATTCTTTTGACCGAATTAATTTTAAATCACATAGGCGGTCTATGCTCAATTCACAGAATTATGTGCCACTCAACGATATTATTTTTCAAATAGAAGAAGACGACACGTATTTTATATATTTGCCGAAAAAATTTGGTTGACAAAGTTATGAGTATTTGAATTTAAAAATTTTAAAGCGGGGATTCACTGCACCGAGAGAACATACTTACGTTTTATCTATGAGAATTCATACATTTCATACTGAAAATTCGAAATAATATACATGGAAAATTATCACCGCGCTCCTACTTCTTCTTCATGAATTTTTACATTTGACATGCTTTTAATGTAGAATAGCGTAGAATTTAACGCATGACAGGTCTCATACTCGAAACTCTAAAAAAAACTCCATACTATTATAGAAAGGTGAGCAAAGGGTGAATAAGTGTGATGAGCATAATCTTACTCCGAACGCTTGCAATCCATACTAAAATAGTATGGTTCGCATGCGTTCAAGAGGCATTAGCTTGTTTGTACATTAAACGCCTGTCGTTGTTACTCTCAGAGCAGACAGTTTAGACTTCAAATGCATGGTATTATGCGTATTTTGTATAGCGCTACCTCTACACTAAATTAGTATGAATGTGTGCTTTCATAGTTTGAAATAACCTATACTAACGTATACAAGATCATACAACAAAAGTAAGTATGCTCTCTCGATGTAATCAACAAATATGAGCTATGTCCTCGCTGAATGCGACATATTATAATTTCTCAAGTACTTTTCAATGCCGAACCCGAATCTGGCTCGGAATCTGGCTTCTGTTTGTTGCTATCAGGTCTAGTTTGATTAACATTTGCAATTAAAATTTTTAATAAAATATTGTTAAACCTTTAACAATTTCTGAGATATTCTCAAAAAACTGAAAAAAGTGCGAAAAATTTACTCAAATTTCAATGCACTGTAATTCGGGATATATTTACTTTGTTGAAAAAAACTACAAGTAGATTTGTTCGTTTTTTCATGAAGAATAATTATCTGGAAAACATTACAATTCGGGTTATCCGTTTCTGAGATATTTTGAAAAATGTACACCCTTCTTTTCAATTTCTGAAAACTAGTACTTAATACTGTTCTTTTCAATTGTGAAACATAAGGAGATCACTCACCTTTCATTCGTTTCAGAATTTCATACAGTTGTGAAAAATAAGACGATTATTCACATTCTTACTTGTTTATGAATTTCATACAGTTCTAAAACATAAGAAGAACACTCACAGTGCAATTTGTTTCTGAATTTCATGCAGTCCTAAACCAAATACGATTAATCACATTATTACTCGTTTATGCATATCATACAGCTCTAAAACATTAGACGATAAATCACATTGTTACTTGTTTATGAATGTCATACAGTTCTAAAACATAAGACGATCAATCAGATTGTTACTCGTTTATGCATATCATAGAGCTCTAAAACATAAGACGATAAATCACATTGTTACTTGTTCATGAATTTCATACAGTTCTAAAACATAGGACGATCAATCACATTGTTACTTGTTCATGAATTTCATACAGTTCTAAAACATAGGCCGATCAATCACATTGTTACTTGTTCATGAATTTCATACAGTTCTAACACGGTGTGCCTCGACTGACTTCAACCCAAAAGGGCTTGCATATGCCGGTTTTTTCTGAATATACTTTTGGGATGCCCCACAATTATTTTGAGCCCAAAAAGAAAAAAATCGCTTGGATCCTTTTTGAGAAAACACCTTTTTTGATTTTGTTGAAGAGGTTAATCAACATATTTTGATGAAAATAAGTTAAACGTGGAATTTCATTGGCTCAAACCATTCAATTTGGCATCAAAAAAGGGCTACGGGTGCTGAACATCTTACGAGAACTGAAACCCTTTAATATTTTTGAAAAATGGTGAAAAAAGGGGAAAAAATGAGTTTTTTGAAAATTGCCTTGTTCCAGTTCATCCTATGTACCTAGCACTTTCACAAGAATTAAAGTGCCTAAAATTGTCTGTAAAATGAAAAAAAAATCGAATGTTTTATCACTAAAAGTTTGGGAGTTATGGTCCTAAGAAGTTGATTTCAAGCGAATAATTTAAATGAAAAAGAATATATATATAATTTTGGGGAAAGAATTTATTTCCTATGGATATCTGGTAAAAATTGCCAAATAGCTAATTAAAGAAGACTTAATTTTGAGTCGATTAAAAAAAAACATCGCTTTAGCTCTAATACCGCCAAAATTATGACCAAATTATGTTTAACATCAATTTTATAAACAAAATTTCTCGTTTTTCAAAAGAACTCATTTCCTCAGCATTTCAGGTCTAAGTTGCCACCAGATTGTTTAAGGAAGACCTAAGTTTTAGCAAATCTAACCAAAAAATTCTTGAGCTAGCTCTAATCGCATCGAAACTATGGTCTTCTAAATATGATTCTTTCGTAATGAAATTATGTTAATCATCATTTTTTAAACAAATAATGCTTGAGCATTATTTTTTTTAGATTTGCTAAAAATTAGGTCCTCCTTGACCTATCTGGTGGCAGCTTTCTCCTAAAACGCTGAGGAATTTTATTTATAAAATTTATGTTACACAACATTTTATAAAAAAGAGTCCTATTCAGAAGGCCATAAGTTTGGTTCTATTAGAGCTAGAGCACTTTTTTTTTTATCGACTTAAAATTAAGTCTTCTATAATTAGTTATTCGGCAATTTTTACCAGATATACATAGGAAATAAGTTATTTCCCGAAAACTATATATATATATTCTTTTTCATTCAAATTATTCGCTTGAAATCGACTTCTTAGGAGCATAACTCCCAAACGTTTAGTGATAGAACATTCGATTTTTTTTCATTTTTTAGACAATTTTAATACAGTTCTAAAACATAAGACGATAAATCACATTTTTACTTGTTTATGAATGTCATACAGTTCTAAAACATAAGACGATAAATCACATTATTACTTGTTTATGAATGTCATACAGTTCTAAAACATAAGACGATCAATCACATTGTTACTTGTTCATGAATTTCATACAGTTCTAAAACATAAGACGATCAATCACATTATTCCTTGTTTATGAGTTTCATAAGATTAATCGTCTAATGTTTTAAAACTGCGTGAAATGGAAAAACAAATAACAATGTGAATGATCGTCTTATGTTTAAGAACTGTAAAAAAATCATAAGCAAGTAACAATGTGATTGATCGTCTAATGTTTCACAACTGTATGAAGGGTGCACATTTTTCGAGATATCTCAGAAACGGATAATCCGAATTTGAAATTTTTCCAGATAATTATTCTTTGTAAAAAAAAACTACCTGTAGTTTTTGCCAAGAAAATAAGTATATCCCGAATTACGGTGCATTGAAATTTGAGTAAATTTTTTGCACTTTTTTCAGTTTTTTTTTAGAATATCTCAGAAACCGTTATAGCTATCGCTAAAGTAAGACTATATTCCCAAAATGCGTTAAAAAACGCTTCGACGTGACTGGCGTTGAGGGCGATAAAATATTTTTCGCCCTTAAAAAAATGGTTTAACCATTTTTTATTGAAAATTTTAATTGCAAATGTCTATTAAACCAGATTGGTGTTCAGCATTGAAAAGTATGAGGACATAGGTCATTTTTGTTGAACAGGGTTATCAAAGAATGGTCTAAATTTTTGTTATGAGTGTAAGTTTTTTAATATAATATAGGTATAATATAGTTTTTTTTCCTCTTGTCTGAAAAACGAAAGTTCACGTTTTTGCCAAAACGAAACAAGATTCGAAAAAAGTCAGAGGAATATCTATCTCTCGTTATTTTCGAGATTTTTGCGAAAATAATTATAAAATCGATACCCTCCATTTTGTCTAACGTCATTATCTTGCCACTAAAACGTTATTAAATATGTTAAATTTAGTCCTTTCTGGTTTTTTATCGCAACATAAAATTGTATTGTTGAGAACAAAATTAATTTTTAAGTATTTTATACATATTTTCACAAAAATCTCAAAAATGACGATAGAGAGAAAAAAGTGTCAAGAAACATTTTTCTAGAACCTTATTAAAGAAACAATTTTGTATTTTTAACTTGTTTCATATCTTGGGTTGTTTCGGCAAAAGTGTGAATTTTTGTTTTTCAAGCAAACACAAATTCTCTCTTCAGACTAAAAATTCGAAAAAAATACAAAAATAAATATAGTACATACTTCCAGATAATACACTAAAAAATGGTTTGGCTGTCCCAGCTAGACGTTTAGCTGGATATCGTCTTCTAACAACATATATATAACTGTGTTACCTTAATTCCTAGCTGTGTAACCTAAATATCTAGCTGTTTTAGCTACATTGACCATCTAGAAATTATCTAGCTAATTTATCCAGACAATTTCTTGATGGAAAAATGTGGCTAAAACAGCTAGATATTTATGTTACACAGCTAGAAATTTAGGTAACACAGCTATATTTTCTTCGAAGACAAAATCCAGTTAAACGTTTAGCTGAAACAGCTAAGCCATTTTTTCAGTGCACAGTTAATTTTTATCGATTGAAAAAAATTACTACTCAGTCTCGAATATTACCAATTTATGTTATTACCACCGTTCAGAATTAAAGAATTTTAAATATTTTGAACCTTTGAAGATTTAATTATTTTAAAAACTTTGAAAATTATGCTTTCTAATTTTTAACTTTCAAAATTAATGAATTCAATCTTAAAGAATTAAAAAATAAACAATTCCAAACTTCGTTTCAAAATTGAAGGACTGCTCTTAAATTAGGATTTACATAAGTGAGAAGAAAATTGTATAAGATGTCAAGCTGACGTATGCTAATAAACTGTCACATTGACACCATAGAAAAATAGCGGGAGTCAGAAAACCCAAGAAAATCGAGCGGAATCATAGGAGCTTCAATGTGGACATAATTAATGAAATAATATTTTCGGTGAGCCTAGACACTTCGAAAAAAAATAATTTCAGTGTATAAAACGCACAAACAATGAAAAGAGATTATTATCAGTCCACTAGTTATCGAGAAGGTAATTCACTGGGGCTTTTTTTATCTACATTGGCGCAATTTACGTTTCACAGGGATGGGTATTGAAATTTATAGTATTTTGTTCCCAAACAGAATTGACCGATGGTCTGAATTGCACGTGAACCCAATCCCTGCTCTGATTTACAGCACATTCGTGTGTCAGCAGGAAGAAAATTGATCTGGCTTCACATGGCATATATATATATATATACGCATACCCTCTAGTAACTACGATAATCTCTTTAGGATAGGGTATTCTTCATATAGGCGCGAAATCCCTCATGCTTACAACTGTACTTTTGTTTCTTCTTTTCAGACGAGTATCGATCGCTGAGCCTGCACAGCATGATTTCTGATTGTCCAATGTGAGTAGACAATTAGGCATCATAATATTTATTATTTTTATTTCAAGTGTGTGCAAATATTTGCAAGCGATTTCTTGCACAGGAAAATAATTGCATTTTTTTCAATCATATAGCTTCTTAGCAAGAAAAAAATTTTCTTTGGTTCATTAATTAGTGCTTAAAGAATGGGGATGTTGCATGAAATGAGATAAAAATATTTTTAGAAACTTGAAGCAATTAATAACGTTATAGAGAAAAGGAACAGTTTTTTATGTTTCTAATTCTTAAAGAAAACATTACTCTAAGTCTATTTGGTCGCATTCAAATAGATGTGACTTTACTAAGATATACTGCTGTGCACCAATCCGACCGCTTTAGCCGCTATGTTACTTTTTTCAATTTCGACCAAACAGGTTTCGCGGGCGTCAACTAAAAGTGAGAATTCGAAAATCCCGAAATAAAAGCTTAATCAAGCGGAATTATTTTATATGATTAGGTTATATCACAATCATCCCCTGTTTAGAAAAGACTCACTTATTGTCTACTATCGCGAATACTAGGTATGCCAAATGCATTGCTGTCCTTACAAAAATAATTATTAAAGAATTAAAAAAATAAAATATGAAAGGATATCAGTTGTTGGATTTATTCTCCGAAAAAGGAAAGATCCTTAAGAATCTTGTAAGAATATAAGTAATGGAAAAGTTAATTATACTAAAAAAAATCGACGTAAGGCTATTTCTTTGAGGCTACATAGAAACTCAACAAGTATAAACAAATGTGAAATCTGTGAAATAAGGAAGTTTAGTGCTGTTTTACGATTAAAACATGATTAAATAATGTTAAGTCAATACTATTAAAGCTTACAGTGTGATTTGAAGCTATGGTATGTGGGGAAAAATGGGATTTTCAATCCTGTGACAAGATTATTAGATAAATAGAAATTTCGGTCATTAATCTGCAAATCAAACGAGATATTAATTGTGCTAATATTTAAAATTCTTTTTTAATAACGAAAAAGTGAAGAAAAATAATAGAAGTTTTTTCTGTTTTTGGTATTTGTTTATATTTTGTACGTAACTTAATAAAAGGACCTTTCCTCTTTTCGATCAGAAATTCAACAAACGAAATTCTATCATACCTTGCTTTTAAAACTCATTAACGATCATTTTTATAGTATCAGCCAGGCATTTTCCATAACTAGTATTCGCGATAGCAGACGATAAGTGAATCTTTTCTGAATAGGTAGTGATTGAGAAATAACCAAATATAAATCTACCATTCATTCATTCTGTCTACATTGAAGCTCCTATGTTACCGCTTGCTTTTTGCGTGTTTTTTTGTTTGGTGACCTTTTCTGTCATGTCAAAATGACAATTTATTAGTGTACATCAGTTTGACAATAACTTATCAAATTTTCTTTCCACTTGAAGCAACGTGAAGTTCTTCACCTTGTATGTTTAATGCTTTCTCATTGATTTTCAAGCTACTAATTTTGCATTTTATATGTATAGATTAAAATGATTAAATTTAAAAAAAAGTGATACAGAATTTAAAAATTAGTTGTTTTTGAGGACTTAGTTTCAAGATCCTAATTTAAGAATCCTTCAGTTTTGAAATTAAGTTTTTAAATTTTTTTAAATTTTAACGCTTCAAGGTTGAATTCATCAACTTTGAAAGTTTCTAATCAGAAAGCATATAATTTACCAAATTTTTAAAATAATTAAACTTCAAGGTTTCACAATACTTACAATTTTTTAATTTTGAATGCCGAAAATAACAGTGATTTTTTTGACAGAAATCACATGTTTTAGTAAAAATATCTATCCAATTACTTTGAAAGTCACTTGATGCTGCATGATAAAATACTTACTAATAATATATTTATTATCTTTAAAATGTCTACAATTTTGATTTGAAATAACAGTTTTGAACGTGCAATTTTAAATCAGTTTAATCTTTGATGCCTTGAAACTAAAGTATTTTGGTTCAAAAGCTTAAATTCGAAAATATTTGGTATGAAATTCCTTAATTTTTGGAGTTTTCTAATTTCAAATTCTAATATTAAAAATGTGAGTACAATTTGACTCTTAAATCTTTCAAAATTCCAAAATTTCATTTAAAATCCTTGATGGACAGATTTCAATTTAATCATTTTAAATCTAAATATTCTGAATTATTTGGATTCAATTTCAGTCAGCTCTAAATTTAATAATTTTAGGTTTAAATATTCTAAATTGTTTGGTTACAATTTTAAACTTACAAAATTGTCTGGGTTTTTAAATTCTTCGAAATCATAGAATATCAAATTAAACGATTGTGAATTAAATGCCTCCAGGATAAATTCAAAAATAATGAAAAATTAAGACAATGATTTCTCAAAATAAATCCTTGAATAATAAAAGATTTTAGAACTAGCCATGGAAAATTAAATTCTTTTTCATTTGAAAATGTTCCAAAATGAATAAAAATATTGTATTGTATTATTTTATTTTTAATTTTCAATATAATATCTTAAAATTGTCCGATTTTTAGTTAAGGATTTTTTTTTTAATGAACGCTAAGTTTTACATTTTTCTCTTTCATAATTTTTAATTTTGAATATAAATTGAAATGACTGAATTTTGAAAAGTGTAATTTAGAGTATAAAAAAGTTGTAATATCACAATTCTTGGTGACTAACATTTTTTTCATTTTTAAATGAAGTTCGGTTACGTTTAATTTTCAATGTTGTGTAGTCAAAATTTTTACATTTTCAATTTTTCCCATTTCAATATACTTTTTATTTTGAAGGTTTTTTTTATAATAATTCAATTCTAAAGGTTTATAATTAAAAATTGCTAGATTTTTCTTATTTGATGTTGTGATTGGCTGTAGGATCCAGAAATAAAATGTGTGATTTTATACAAGTGTTTAATTATTATTTTTTTATGTGATAACAATTTAAAATTCTAACATTTCCGAACTTTCTTTCGAATATTCTTTGATTTGAAACGTTCTAAATTTAAAAAAATCGTTTAATGTATGTATTTTTAAAAATTTGTAACAAATTTCGTAATGTTCAATTATTAATTTTTATGTTAAAAACTATCATTTACAAATTTTGTTAATAGTGGATTTTTGAGTTGTTTATATTTTTAATGTTAGGAAATAAAAATCCAGAGGCTTAAACGCGCGCGTGCTGTTACTGCTAGTTAAAAATAAAATCAACAAATGAAAGTGGAGATCGGAGAATTTCCCAAAGAATTTATATTATTAGCCAAGAATTATTTTGTGCCTGGATGTCATTCCAGGATGGATAAAGATCGGAACAAAATTTATATTAGCTTACCGCAAAATATAGAAACTTGTCAAGAATGAGCGGAAGCAGTCTCACTTCAATCATTTTGAATCCCATGATGATTTCTGTCAATAAATGAATCAATTTTAATTCTGTTAAAGCAGGTAGAAACTGAAGGCAAGTTAATCCTATTTAATGCTGTGAGGCTAGGGCCAATGTTGGAGTCAATTTAATTCTTTCCGCAAAGTATAATTGTCAACATTTTAATCCAGAGCAACTCTATTTGACTCAAAGTGCATTCAAGTCAATCCCAAGCAATTCCTCTCACTACTAAATTCACAACACCTTGTAATCAAACGAATGTCGTCTTTTGCCATATTTGAAATTATTTTAATACATTTTAATGCATATCTTCTAACCGGAAAACGATATTTATAGTCTTAAACTCTACAGAAATTATTCTTTCTACTTGTTTCCACTGACATGAAATACGAGAGTCGTAGGTACGTAATGCCCGCAATGTGTAAATTAAATGGCTGGAATCGCGAGACTTTTGTCATTAATTTCTTCGTAATTATTATTCATTATTATTTGATAATAATGCATGAAAGCCGTTCGGAGACCTTTATACATTCAGATACATTTATAAAAGCAATGTCTCAATATTCAATGTATATTTATAAAAAAAAAATATGTGTCCTAGTCAATAAAAAATATGTCTTTCTTGGAATGTGCTAATGAGTTACTGAAGAATCAAAATATCTTTTTATCTCATTTTATGCAATATCCCCATTATAAGAGCTTTGCATTTTTGCTTAATCTGGAACAATGTAATTTTTGAAGCTTTGGATCAAATTCAAAATTTCAGAAAAATATATCATTGGACGTATTAAAAATAATAATTTAATTGATTTAAAAATCTCTAATATTATTAAATGTTCCATAACTCTGTTTCGAAAGTGTTAAGAGGTTCTCCTTGTTACGCATATTTAGAACGTGTTTTATCAATCACTCTTCACCTTTGTGTACAAGGCGCACGAGAAATGTATGCAAATGTAGTCGAATTTCTGCACACCATGCAGTGTAACCCCACCTCCAAGACAACCCGCAAAGAAACTACGGTCAAAGGACTGAATATAAGATTACCATCGATACCAAAAAATTTGATCTATAATTGACAATTCGTCTAGACTCGGATAGGCACATGTTCAAAACATTCTTTTGAAAGAAGAAGAATGATCACGTACTTTAATACTAGGTCAGGGGTTAAGGGTAAAAAGTCGTAGTCAAAGGTTGTGATCAGAGTTCAGGGGTCGAATGTTGGAGACAATACTTCAGAGGTCAAATGTGAGGGGTCAGAATTAAGGGGTAAAATGATAAGGACCAAATGTCGGAGGTCAAGTGTAATAAGGTCAAAGATCAGTTAGGGGTCAAATGTTATTCATTCTACTTTTTTGCAGGTTTCGTAGATGGTCTTAAGACTCGCTCGCATAAGAAGAAAATTGCGCGTTTCCGGAAGAGGGCAATTCGACGACCTTTTTTGTGTGCTCCACTTCCAGATCAGAAAAGCTCTCACGTGAAGTATTTACTGACGTATTGAAAAGAATAGAGTTAAGCCGTCTCGACTGACGAGACTCTATTTGAGTGCCTTTTATCATTTTTTGTTTTTAAATGATAAATGTGGGACTTTCTTATTTTTTGTGTTTCGAAAAGGAAAGATCTATAGCCAATTCGAAACGCGGGTTGTAAGTGATTGAAAATAAATTCCCTCTTGGTAATAGTTTCGAAGAAATTAAAGAATACATTTGATTTCTACGGAAAAAATACACTTTTGTTTAAAGTTACATAAGTCATTAAAAACAAAATGAATTTAACAAGAAGAGCAATCATGTTACTGAGCATAGGTAAAATCAATAAAGGTCAAACTACACTGAAGCCTTGATTCTCGACACCTAATTAACTGCATCGGGACTCTATCCAAGCTTAACTTTTAACCCTTTAAATTTTCGTAGGCTTTCTAGACAAACAAAGCAGGCGTTTCTTTCATATAGCACTTTGGATTTATAACTTAATTCACATAGTCTTACGCGACCACATTTTTCCATTTGTTTTAACATTTATATTTAAATTCTCTTAACGTGGCATGCTTTGTATTGTCGTGCAGAAAAAGAAATTAATTAAATATGTTAATTATCATTGCAGATGTTCAGTTATTTTAGTCCCTCGAGTTTACCTTTGGTCTTACAATTAATGAAAACGACTCTCGCGTCCTAATAAATTAGAGGCCTGGCTTACTTGATAGCAAGTCGTATTCAAATTCAAGATACAAAACTGTAAATGGTGTAATCATAACTTTTGAATTATCTTCTAGGTCAGAACTTAAAAAGAACCAACAATACTGTTGATAAAATATTGTTTGAAATTATAATATATGGCATTAATTATGGATACTGATACTTGGTTAACCGAAGTACAATACTTTATTCAACGAGTTATAGTGGTTTCTTCGACAGCATTACTCGTTATTATACCTCCATCTGAGATTGTTTAATGGTTCGTGAAAGCTTAACGGCCACAGACTCGTGTTAATTTTCCCTTTACGAGGAGCTCTTATCAGAATTTCTTTGGATAAACACAGATTATTTGGTGATTTTTGTTTAAGTCAGAAGAATAATTAAATAATCAAACCAAGACAATATTTCGTCCCAAAGTATAATTGAAATAGGTTCTCTGTAAACCTAAATTGGCGTAAATTGGTTTAATTTAATGTCTTCCTTCGCCATTTAACTAGTTAAAAGCAACTAATTGTCAATCAAATTTAACTGATTGTTAGTTCAAAAAGTTTTCGAAACTTTGATGGAAACAATGTCACTAATTCACTGGCCAAATAACAACCTATAAGTGAAATTCAACTGAACACTTTTTTACTGACATTTTTCGTATAATAATTGAATAAATACTAAAAATTGAGAAAGTGACTAACATGTTGCTTTTAAATTAGTCATTTTTAACTTATTGAGAATTATACAGTTCTAAATGTCTTTCTCTGTATTAAACCAAAGAAATGGAGATAAACAAAACATTGAAACAATACAGGGTGTTTTTTTTAACTTGAGACAACGAAATATCTCAAAAAATACGCATCCTACGGAAAAAATGTCTGGAATAAAAACTTTTTATTTTCGAGGGGGAAAAAAGATTTGTTAAAATTTACCCCACCCCCACAGGAGGCAGGGGTGGGGGTAACTTTGTAATTTCAAATGGCAACCCCAATTTTTTATCACAGATTCAGATTCTCCTTTACGAAATACGTAAGTTTTATTCGGAAAATTTGTTTCGATTCGCGATAGATGGCGCTGCAATTGCGAAAAATGAAATTGTTGACACTACTTTTAGCTCTACCCAGGAATAACGACGCGGACGTAGTAGTTGTCTATTCCCTTCGGGGTGCTTAATTTCGGTGAGTCCCCTTGCCTCTCACCAT
>CAKNWT010254621.1:0-11763 GCA_932066315.1 Andricus coriarius | reverse complement strand
GAAAAGGTTATAAATAAGTTATGAAATGATTATTAGTGCTAAATCACATAGGATTTAGATTTAGAAAATGGGTAAGTTTATATTTCTTTTCAGTACACATCACTGCCACTTGTACAAGTACAGAAACTTAGCCTCCTTTACTTTCGTGTTTGTAGTCTTATGATAATAGCCACTTTCCTGCTTATTGTGTTTTTAAAAAATTGAAATGTGTTTCCAGTTCTACTTCCGAACTCGTCTATCAAAATTTTGTACAGGTTTATAAATACGTTTGCACAAATTATTATATATATTTGAGGTTATCTAATGGACCAGGATTCTAATATGGGTATTAGATTTTAAAATCTTGGATTATAGATTTTATTATCTCAGATTATAAAGTTTTATAATCCAAGATCTTATCCTGTAATATCTATTTCTTAATATCTATAGATTGTAGTTCTAATAATCTGGATCGCTGTCCCATAGTTAATAGTCCAAGATTATATCCGGTAACATATTTTTAATTACCGGGTATAATCCATTTTTCTCAGTGTAATGTCCCTTCAGCCGCGCAGGCCCGTTCAGTGCATTAGTTCCGACTTTGGTCGGTGGGCAGCGTTGGTGCTGCCCTGTCTCGGAACTAAGATTAATCGCCAAGGATATAAGAATGCTTCAACTTGAAACCGCTGAATTATTTTCGAGGCGGTCGCGGCCTGCCAATTGTTATACCGTTTGATGTCTGAAAAGTTATTTAACGTTTTCGGACTTAACAAAATAAATAAATTTTGTTTGATAGCCTCCTGCTCGCCAGGAATTGTCTACACCACATTCTTTGAGGATTATCTTATTACTCACTTTGCCCATCAATGTTTTGCCACATATCACGCGCAGGAATTTTATGTTAATCGCATTAATTTTACTCTTATCCTTTTCCTGATAGTTCCACGTCTCGCTACATAATAGTACTGTCGGTATAAATATAGAATTATGTATTGCCCTTTCAGCTTTATTTGATATATTTTCACTTCTGAGAATAACCCTGCTCGACCGATATACTTGCTAGCCCCCTTTGATACCCCTTTTTGCCCCCCCCCCCCCCCCATCTATCTTTCGTCACTTGTGAATAGGTTACCAAGATATATGTACTTGAAGCTTTTTCTGTTCTCTCATCATTTAGGACAATTTTGCATATTGTTTCCTCACGTTTTCCTTCAAACACCATAATTTTTGTTTTATTTACGTTGATTTTGAAGCCCAAGTTCCCCAACTTGTATTCAGTTTGCTCAACATTCTTTGCAAGTCTTCGATTGACTCTGCCATAACAACCTTATCATCTGCGAAATTTAGCCCACGTACCCTCACTGTCTCGAGCTCCACACCTTCTTCGTCCAAGAGGGCCATTTTTATACACTTGTAGGAGCCATCCATTGACTCCGTATTCTTTCAGGACTTCTCTTTCCTTTGTATATTGGTACGATGATTGCTTTTTTCCAGTCATCTGGAAAATCTCCCTTCTCGATACATAAATTTATCAATTTGCACAAGCAAATTGCTCAGCAGCCTTACCATTTTTAAGTTCTTAATTATATCCCTAACCTCAGTGACACTGACTTTCTCTATTGGGTTTTCTAAGGCATCGGGTTTTATATCGCATTTGTGGTATCCTTTAGCTTCACCTCTCAATAATTCCTTGAAAGAGTTCTTACAGCGTCTAGTATCCGTTCCGTATCATATATCGTTTCACCTTGGCTATTTCTCATGTTGACAAACTCTGTACTTTTACCTCTCTTCATCCACTTCTTGAACAGTTTCTTGCTGCCTTCGAAGTTGTTTTGCATTTTCTTTTGTTCTCATTTTATCTTTACTTTCCTTGATTAGTAGTTTCACTTTCCTCTTTTTGTGTCTGTAATCATTTTCAAGTCTAGTTCCCTCCTCATCGCTAATGCCTGCGATTTGCGCCCTTCTTTCATGAGCTTCTATTTTTTCTTTTCTTGCTGCTTGAATCTTATCATTCCACCAGGCATCACCAGACGTTCTTGCTACAATCGCAGTACCACACACTTCAGTCGCACTCCTAAAAATAACATCCTCGATCATAGCCGATGCGCCCTCTATACTTTTATTTCTATTAGCGCCTTCCAAGTTGCCTCTTCTATCCGTTAGTTTATCTTATTCTGAAAATATATTTTCACTGAAAATGGTTGGAAAGAAAGACAGCCAACTGTCTGAAATCAGTAATTTGAATTTATTCAAGAAAGTTTCTAGGGCTAAATAGCCCTCCGAGGAACAGGATATTACAAGTACATTACAAATTTGTGCAAGCACTGATCGGTAGTATACTTGCTTCATCTTATAATTTAATCTATAAACTAAATAAAATAAATAAGCAGAGTCGACCTCAGAGTAAGTATCAGATTAGGTATTAGATTATTGCGTATTAATTAAGATTGAGCGATTAATTAATTAGTAGCTCTGTGTGCACGTCAAGGTATAAATGAAGAAAGAAAAACTGTGCATAAGAAATAAATATTTACAAAAGTTGATGAGGATAGAAAGTGATTCGAAGATGAAATATTCAAGAATTAAAATGATAGTTTACCAGTGAGTGATTTCAAGAGCTGGATTAGGAGTATTGTACAAATATTTAAAAAAGATATTCTTAAAATGATACAGGGAAGGTGTATTTCTAATATCGTATGGAACTTTATTCCATAACCGGGCACCTCTTGCTATAAATGATCTTTGAAGCTGACATGTTCTGTGAAAAGCAATCTTAAGGATTTTGTCTTTTACGAAGCTTAGACTGTGCTGGAAGGTCTATGTCTTCAAATTGGAAGAAATTAAATAGATACTCAGGAGCTTTGTTCTGAAAAATAGTATAGAGCCAATTACCCATGAAAAATTGTCTTCTCTTGGCAACATTAATTAAGTAAGATAAAATTCAATTACAAAGAACATTCTTAAAATAAATGTTTTTTGTAGTTTTAGAATGTTATTAGTAGAAACAATATTTTTTTCTATAGTAATAGCAATATTTTGTAAGTTTTCTGAGTGTGTGATGTGTCTGAGTGTGCCTTTCTGAGAACGTTTTAGATTCTGGGTTTGCGAGTAATACTATTGTTTTATAAAGCAAGAACAATACTTACCTTATTTATACGATTCTACGTAATGCGCCATTTACATTTTTTTGTACGCTACAACAAAACAAATATGTACAACGACATGTCTATAATTTTATATGATTTTTAAAATTATTATAATTTATGTCAATACAAAATTCGTAAATAATGCAGTAAATAATTTTAAAGAAAATTGCAAAATTATTATCGATTATTATCAGCGAGTTCAAAGCGGCATTCTGTTATCACTTGTATACTTTTCCTCTTCCAAGTCCACGTTTATTATACTCAGAAGAAATTATTTATGTATTCAAATTACAGTGATACTGTTGCATTCGCCAATCATTCCAACTTTTACCGACAGTGCATTTTCGTAGTACGATCCAGTATCTTCAATAGAGTTCTGAGTCGGTTATATTGCTTTGAGAACGGTAACGAGAATGAGAATATTACCAAGAATATAAACGGCGGATAAAGTCTTCGAGAATTTATGAGAACGATTCGAAGTGAACATAACCTTAAAATTTAACTCTACTTTTGATAAATTGGCGGTAAATTCAAATTTAGATAGTATTATATATGTATTTTTTATTCATAAATATGTTTATGTATGTAAATAACTTATATTAACCTATGTGAATGAAGTAAACAATAAAAATATTATTGCAAATCATAAATGCTCCTCAATTCTTTAAAATTCTCACAAATTCTGTCATATTCTCCGTCATATAACCCGAACTAAAATTATAGAGAATTTATTAACTCTAACGGTCAAGCTATCAGCGCCATCAGCTGTCAGCCGGCTTCCTTCTCACTTCACGTCGTTGCTACACTATTTCACTCTCACTTTTAAGAAGTTACCGTTTTTTTTCTCAAAAAACCAGATACTTAACCCCTGTCCTACCACCGTGAAACCCCTTCCAGCGTCTAGAAAATATTCAAAGTGCATTTTTAATACATCCAAATCGAATTATCGTAGGTTATTGGTAAGTTTTGAGTGCTTTACAGATTTCGCCATTTTTATGAACCCCGCTCCAACAGCCTTAACCCATGCCAAGTTTTCAAATATTTTAAAACTAATTTTCAATTTTTTAAACAATTGTTATTTCTTTAAACAATTTCCCGCTCGCCAGTAAATCATTTATTGTTCGTATTTTTCAGGATAAATTATAAAGTTGATGAAATTCAAGAATAATATTTCTAAACTAACATATTTGACAATTGTTTAATAAATTAATGTTGAAAAAGTTCTAAAAAATACCGTCTTTAGCATCAATTTTACATAAACAAGCTATTTTACATTTGATGGTAGCTTCACATATTACATTCATACCAGAATTAAGAATATTTTGTCCGTCAATCATATTTCTGGACGTAGATGTAGCTTATGCGAAACTACACAAATTATCTCAGTCCAAAAATACCATTTTCTAAACTTAAAAATACTTTTCTTATTAAATTATTGCAACTACTCCATATGAATCATATGTAAATGGATTGCCCACTGCTCATAGCGGCCATGTTTTTATGGCGTCGCAGTGCACCTTTTGACACGGTGGATGATTTCTTGCCCAATGGCCCATACACGGTGAAAACTTTGAAGCATTCTCAACCACGATCTTAACATCGTAATTTCTAAATCTGTATTTAAAATACAAAATATTTTAAAATAGTTCATAAAAAATATAAAATTAGGCCTTCAGTTGATGCGACAAAATAACAACGACAGGCCTCCGAAACCTTGTCTTGAGGACACGAAGCGACCCAAGGATGACAGCTTTCTGCATCGATGTCGCAAGTGTCTTGGCATATTTTTGGCACGCGGGTATGGCTTTAAGGTTACGAACCAGTGATAGTTTTGCACCTCAGAGAGCACCGATCACAAGGATAATTACTTTAAAACAAATATATTGGGTACATTCGTTGCAGCTCCCTTTTGAGCTTTTGAGCCGAGAATTCGATCACGAATATAGTAGTTCGTTTCTCGAAGTCTTGGAAAACGATGTCAGGCCTCGAGTGTGCAATCGAGACAGCTGTTCGAAAATCGTAGTTCCAGAAAATTTGGCACTTCTCGTTTTGAGCAATTGGACTCTCTCTCCCTCGGAGCGTTCGGCAGGACAAGGTCGCGGGAAACACCACAAGAGCGACAAAGATGGGACACCCGGATTGTATGTGTACTAGGTACTCAGCGTGTCCATGACACACTCTGCACTTATCACTGGGAACTTCTTGACGTAAAATGCGGTCACTATACACTAAGATGGTATTTGACACTGTCCTGCCATGCAAAAATGAAACCTTCTATACCGGAGTTAAGACCTGATGATTTGGAAAGCAAAAGTTTGCTCCTTCGAAAAGAACTGATCTTCTAAATTTCTGTAAAAGTTTCCGTGCATTTTTTTTCGAGTAGCTGTTAGCGAAATTTTTTGACATCTGCTTTCTTTACTTCGGCTTTTAGAAGTAGGGCATCTACATGGAGTAATGCACTTTTCTTACTTCTGATGTTGAAATTCAGGTCAAGGGTCTCGGCCGCCTGCTCCGCTGCTTTGTAAAGGAACGCTCCTTTGTCAATCATCTTGCGGGACGGAAGAATTGCATGATCTTACGCGTGGCAATATCAAGGGCCATAAGCTCGCTCTTCGTTTATTGAACCATCCTAAACCAGTAGAGTATAACCGGGACGGCAAGAATGGTAGTCGCAGATTCCTTTTTTTAACGCCGACAGATTTGAAGACCTAAGTGCTTTTTTCACCTCTTTGGTAGTGATTTATGGACATTCCTCCCAAGATGTTACAAGGTTGTCGCAAAACCCCTCGAAGCAGATGATATTATTATTATCTTCTTTCAACTGCAGTATTTTCAGGATCTTGTATACTTTTCTCCAGAATGTATCTACTTCGTTGGGCTTGGGTGGATTTTTGACAGGAAAAGGGAGATCACTGAAGAGGCGAGACGGTTCAGCGAGAAACTTTTGACTCTCCCTGATCCATCTCTCCCTCTTCTGAACTCTCCTCCGTGCGTCAGATAACAGCCGTATTTTGTCAACAATATGCTGCTTGATTGTCAGCACATTTGACTTGTTCAGTGTGTGATTCAAGATCCTCAGTTCTTGGGCGTACTTTCGAACCCTTTCCGTGAACGTTATACCAGATGTTATGTAGTCAATCACACATTGAACACGGGACGCATTCTGTCTTGCCCATCCAATCTTCTTGTTCAGTTCATGCAAGCGCCTTTAGGTATTTTGATCCATCGTCAGTTTGAGCCTTCGATTTGAATCAGCCAAAGCTCTCGCAGACCAACTTCTTGCGTCGTATGACACCCGTATTTTGTCAACAATGTGCTGCTTGATATATATATATATATATCGGTTTCGATTCCTTTCGGTTTCGGTTTCGATTCCTTTGGAATAGAACTGAAGGGCCTATCACAAAGCCACCGAACGCGTCCTCGGGTTGCGGATAGAGGGTTCCTGTACCAAGGGTTTCTGCTGAATATGGTTACAATGATTAATAAGCAGTCGCGGACAATTGTCCAGGGATGGTCCCGAAGGAATAACGCCTAAGCGGAGGCGTGAAGACCGTGCCGAAAGCTGAATGGCACCTGGGTGAGATGTCTTAAACGGTGACTCTGGGATACCAGGCGACCTCTCAGAGTATGCAGCCTTATCCTTGCATGCGGGGCTCTACAAGGATGGACGAACCCTTTCCCTAGCTGCTCGTGGGAACAACAATGACACCACCAAAACACCCAACAGTTGTAAATGCGGTTCAAAATAATCGAACTCACAGAGCACCCGACAATGGGTCGGCGAACAATGCCGATAATCCTAGAGTTCGGGGTGCTGAAAATAATTTAGATGGAAACACGATGACGAACCGGCAAAAACTCCACATTGAATGGACGAATCAACTCAAGGATGACTTGCTAGACTGCTACGATGCCAGCATTATCCATGTTCACCGAGTCTTTATGGCGCGTATGCATACTCTGTGGTGCCAAAAACACTCAGAGCTTCAGCACGTTTCGATTCAATCGTTGCGAAATCAACGTGCCTACCTCTGGAAAAATGGATATGTACGCGGAGCGCTTCCCCAACCGCTGCTTGATCAAGCTGCAGCCGAATATGAAGAAGCGACATTAAGACCAACCGCGGAAAGCAGGCACCTTCTGAGAGATAATCACGATTTCAGGACAAGAAGGAACATTAACATGCAAGTTCCTCTTAAGCCACAAGATCTGGCTGAAATGGATACCTCCCTTCATGGAGAAATCTCGCAAGAGGCCGACCTCTAGACCATACATTGCTCAGTTTATGGAGCTGCGAGAGCTTTGGCTGATTCAAATCGAAGGCTCAAACCTACGATGAATCAAAAGACCAAAAGACGCTTACATCAACTGAACAAGAAGATTGGATGGGCAAGACAGAATGCGTCCCGTGTTCAATGTGTGATTGACTACATAACTTCATGAAGACTATTTAAGGAAAGGGTTCGAAAGTTCGCCCAAGAACTGAGTATCTTGAATCACACACTAAACAAGTCAAAGCTGCCTGTTCAATGGTCACCCTGTTTCTGTCAAAAATCCACTCAAGCCCAACAAGGTAGAGACTTTTTGGAGAGAGGTATCCAAGATACCAAAAACACTAGAGTTGAAAGAAAATACTGACAATATCATCCGCTTCAAGCAATTTTGCGACAACCTCATAAAATCTGAGGATGAATGTCCATCAATCACTGCCGAAGAGGTGAAAAAAGCACTGAGAGGAACGAAGAACTTTTCCGGTGCTGGACCAGATTGTATCAAAAACTTCTGGTGGAAGAAGTTTACTTCTACACACCAACATTTGGCCCGCATATTCACCTCATTTTTAAAGTCAGAGACGCCCATTCCGCAGTGGCTGGTGTTAGCACGCACTATACTCCCACCGAAAAAAGGCAACTTGTACAACCCAGAGGATTACAGGCCAATAACTTGTTTGAACGCACTGTATAAGATCTTTACAGCTGTCCTAAACAACAGGATTGATCGGCGCATCGAGCCTGTGTGGCGTGAGATGTACGAACAACCTGGCTCGAAAAAAGGTGTAGCAGGGTGTCGAGAGAACCTCCTAATTGACAGGTGTGTCTGCAAAGACGCTGCAGCCCATCAACGCGTCCTGTCAATGGCCTCGATTGACTACCGGAAAGATTTCGATTCAACCTCTCATAGACTTATCATCTGTCTGTTGGAAAGCTTGAAGGTGCATCCGCACAAAGTGAGATGGATAGAGAGATTAATGCCTCTTTGGAAAACTAGATTTACTATCTCATCTGGAAATTATCGTGTGACAACAAACAACGTCACCTTCCAGAGGGGCGTCTCTCAGGGCGATACCATGAGCCCTTTACTTTTTTGCATTACACTTCTGCCTCTATCTCTCGGACTACGAAATTCTTTTGGATACCTCTGCAGCGACACTAACCAGCGCGAGCATAAGGTCACTCATGTATTTTATATGGATGACCTGAAGCTCTATGCCTCTGGTAAAGGCAAACTTCAAACTGCCATAAATATCGTTGCGAAGTACACAGGAGAGATTGGGATGGACTTTGGATTGGATAAATGTGCCAAAATTCATCTGAAGAACGGAAAGATTGTTGCCGTTCCCGAGGACCCTTAAGACTGGAGAGACCTATACATACCTGGGCTTGCCTGAAAGCCGCATTCAGGATGTAACATCAGTAAAGGAGTCTTTCCAAAGCAGATACAAGCATTTTCTTCGACAGATTTGGTCTTCCAAGCTGTCCGCGTTGAACAAGATATCTGCGACTAACATGCTTGCCGCCCCAGTTCTACTCTACTCCTTCGGAGTGGTTCAATGGACGAAGAACGAACTTAAGGCCCTTGATGTCACCACACGTAAGATCATGCATATGCATAAAAGCTTGCATATCAATTCGACAGTTCCGCGATTATACATTTCACGCCGTCAAGGTGGACGCGGACTTCTGCATCTCCAGTATCTTCATAACCGAATTGTTCTAAGTAAAGCTTATATCGTAGCCAATGGCAGAGGTCCTCTCCTAAAAATGGTCAGGAATCTCGAGATGATTGGTAAAGGAGCGTTCCTTTACAAAGCCGCGGAGCAAGCGTCCGAGACCCTTGGCCTGCGTTTTAACATCAGAAGTGAGGAAAGTGCATTACTCCATCTAGATGCTTCACTTCTGAAAGCCGAATTGAAGAAAGCAGAAGTTCAAAAATTCCATCAAAAGCTGCTCGACAAGAAAATGCACGGAAATTTTCACCGAAATGTAGAAGAACAGTCCTTGTCAAAGGAGCAAACTTTTGCTTTCCTCAGATCATCAGGGCTTAATTCAGATACAGAGGATTTCATTTTTGCATGCCAGGACAGTGTCATTTTCACCTTAGCATACCGTGACCGCATATTATGTCAAGAAGTTCCCAGCGATAGGTGTAGAGCGTGTCATGGACATGCTGAGTACCTGGAACACATACTATCGGGGTGTCCCACGCACGCAGGAACGACGTACATCTACAGACATAATGCGGCCCTAAGAGTCCTTTATTACCATCCTTGTCGCTCTTACGGTGCTCTCCTGCCCTGTCGAACGCTCCAAGGGAGATAGAGTCAATTGTCCAAAACGAGAAGTGCCAAATTTTCTGTAACTACGATTTTCGGACAGCAGTCTCCGTTGCACACTCGAGGCCTGACATTGTTCTCCAAGATTTCGAAAAACGAACTATATTCGTGATCGAATTCTCGGCCCCGCCAGAATACAACATCACTGCCAAGGAGAAAGAAAAGGAGGAGAGGTATCAAGACCTTAAAAGGGAGCTGCAAAAGCTGTACCCAAAATATTCGGTACAAGTAATTGTCCTTGTGATAGGTACTCTTAGAGGTGCGCAGCTATGACTGGTTCGTAACCTTAAAGCCATACCCGCGTGTCAAAAAATGCCAAGGCACTTGCGAAATGGATGCAGAAAGCTGTCATCCTTGGGTCGCTTCGTGTCCTCAAAACACACGAGGGTTTCGCCGGCCTGTCGTTTTGATTTCATCGTGTCCTGTGACCACCCATCTCACGGTTGTGAGACGTGGCCATGAATGGGATTTACCGCGGTCCTACTGGGAGCCGCTGTCATTTTTAGATGGCAGTTGCTCCCAGTGAGACCCTGTGGTGGTTATTTAACCTGATTTTATATATATATATATATATATATATAATTGAAAAAAATAGTCAAACCACCGCAGGGTCCCACTGTTTGTTTTGAAAAAAATGATATTTAGAGGTTCCTCAAGCCCCATGAAGCTTAACACGTATTTCCCATAAGAAAAAAAGACGTTTTTGTAAATTTTATTTAAAATCCTAAATATTATTTCAATCGAGTTGATGCACAACATTTCTCTTCACAATTAGCGATAGAATACGAATGAAATATCACTTTTCAAATATCAACACCATAAGTCTATTTTATAGGGTCCAAAAAAACCCATAGGTGAAAAAATGGGTTTTGCAAGTTTTTGGCGCTAATGATGACTTTTTTTTTTGCATTGTTTAAACCATTTATTTTTGTTTTTAGCAATTTTAACATAGAATAAAGTTAGAAAGTCGCGTTTTTTTCAAAAATTTTCCACTCGTCCAATTTTCAATTAGAGGGAGGTGATTGATTAGAATCACGAAAAAAAAGTTTTAAACAATTTATCATTATTGTTAACATTCCATTTGAATAATGCTAGAAAGATGCAGTTTTTTTCTGAAATTTCTGGCTTTTTGTCCAATTTTCAATTGGAGCGAAGTCCTAGTTAATTCAAGTTCACAAAAATAATGTTTTAAGCAATCTATTGTTATGCGTTGTGGGACAGGATCGCCAATAAGCATATAATTTATACACTTATACAATTTATTCAAAGATTAATCAAGTTGTGACAAAAAGGGTTGACAAGAGTTATATAAGCGCGGTTGAGGTACTGGACGTGACTTGCGTCGTGACGGGACAGGCGAGACTGGAGAACCGACCCGGAGGGGCGGCTCATGTGGTAGCGTATCGATTAGCGCTTCCAGTATCTTCTAATAGTCATACGAGCTACAAGAAGTACATGCGCAATTACAAGTACACAGGGAGTATTTTTTGATTTTAAAGGTGGTAGAGATGTCTGTAGTTGTATTTCTCGTGCACCTGCTGTATAAGTTAAAATGTTAGGTTGATTTTCTACTTTATTTTCAATACAAAAAATAATAACTTTCTTAGTTATGCATTTAATTATGTATCTAAATATTCTAAATTTAAAAATGATATATACAGGGTGTTTTTTTTAACTTGAGACAACGAAATATCTCAAAAAATAC
The DNA here is from genome assembly GCA_932066315.1 of Andricus coriarius. Classification (NCBI taxonomy): domain Eukaryota; kingdom Metazoa; phylum Arthropoda; class Insecta; order Hymenoptera; family Cynipidae; genus Andricus; species Andricus coriarius. The sequence continues at coordinate 317 of CAKNWT010254621.1, read as the reverse complement.
GCATCCTACGGAAAAAATGTCTGGAATAAAAACTTTTTATTTTCGAGGGGGAAAAAAGATTTGTTAAAATTTACCCCACCCCCACCCCCACAGGAGGCAGGGGTGGGGGTAACTTTGTAATTTCAAATGGCAACCCCAATTTTTTATCACAGATTCAGATTCTCCTTTACGAAATACGTAAGTTTTATTCGGAAAATTTGTTTCGATTCGCGATAGATGGCGCTGCAATTGCGAAAAATGAAATTGTTGACATTACTTTTAGCTCTACCCAGGAATAACGACGCGGACGTAGTAGTTGTCTATTCCCTTCGGGGTGC
>CAKNWT010254619.1:0-10029 GCA_932066315.1 Andricus coriarius | reverse complement strand
TTTGTTACTCGATTGTAAATCTATCATTTTTTTACATTGTTTAAGTAATATCAATTAATGATACAGAACAGGCAGCTCAAATATGAAAAATTATGGTTTTTTGGCATTTTGCAACTTGAATAACAAATAAGCAGAGCCTTTTTTGCAAAATCGACCTCGAGACACCTCTTTGGAGTTTAATTCGCTCTAAAGAAAAAAAAGATGTCTCGAATAAATATGCGGTGCAAATTTCTGCTGAAAAATGATTCAATAACACAGGACCACAAAATCTAAACCATTGCAACACGGACCAGACAAGGTGTGTCTTATATTTTCGGGGTCGCTGAATTCGAATCTGTTGTCTGTCTTGGCCCATCAGTTCAGGGTCAAGGTCAGTGCAAGGCCAAACTTACAAAATTCTTCGCTTACCAATTAAGTCAGTGTACCTATAGGTTTCCAAGGACGCTGAATTCAAATCTGTTGTCCGTTTGGTCCCATCAGTTTAGGGTCAAGGTCAGTTTAAGTTCAAACCTACAAAATTCATCGCTAACCAAACAAGTCAGGATACCTATAGGTTTTCCGGGTCGCTGAATTCGAATCCGTTGTCAAGGTCAGTTCAAGGTTGAACTTACGAAATTCATCGCTAACCAATTAGGTAAGGGTACGAATAGGTTTTCGGTGTTGCTGAATTCAAATCCGTTATCCGTTTGGTCCCATCAGGTCAGGGTCAAGGTCGATTCAAGGTCAAACCTACAAAATTCATCGCTAACCAATTAAATCAGGGTACATATAGGTTTTATGGCGTCGCTGAATTCGAATCCGCTGTCCGTTTGGTTTCACCTTGAATTTCCCTTGAGCCTGACCTCATGAGACCAAACGGACAACGGATTTGAATTCAGCGACCCCGAAACCTCTGGGTACCCTGAATTAAATTGTTAGCGATGAATTTTGTCAGTTTGACCTTGAACTGACCTTGACCCTGGCCTGACGGAACCAAGGGAATAACGGATTCGAATTAAGCGACTCCGAAAACCTATAGGTATCCTGACTTATTTGGTTAGCGATGAAGTTTGTAGGTTTGACCTTGAATTGACCTTAGCCCTGACCTGATGGCACCAAACGGATAACGGATTTGAATTCGGTGATCTCGAAAACCTATCGGTACCCTGACTTATTTGGTTAGCGATGAATTTGGTAGGTTTGACCTTTAATTTACCTTGAACCTGACCTGATGGGACCAAACGGACAACGGATTTGAACTCAGCGACCACGATACCTATACGTACCCTGACTTAATTGATGAGCGATGAATTTGGTAATTTTGACCTTGAACCGACCTTGACTGTGACCTGATGGGACAAAACGGACAATGGATTTGAATTCAGCGACCCCGAAAATATATGAGCCACCTAGTCTGGTCCGTATTGCAAGGGTTTAGATTGTGCGGTCATGCGTAATCTAGAGAGGACTTCGCAATCAGATGTTGATAATCTTACTTGATAAAACCTATATTGAAGATCATTACTAATTTAAACGAATGCTATCATTCCAGAATTTTGAAATGAATGTAAATTCATTTCCCCCTGGAGTAGCTACAAGGTTCCACCATTCTCTAGCGATATCTTCCTAGCATCAATGTACTACGAAATTAAAATCATCCCATTTAACGTTTATCGCTCTTATATATTTATCAAAATTGTTAAGAAACATCATAGGTCTTTCTTTACCTGATCCTGAAAATGTTGGTGCTGGATAATGATTCTTAAGCCATGGGATTTTAATATTTGTACCACCCATATTCCTATCCACTGCCCATCCTAGTAAATCTTGATAATCTCCAATATTTTGAAACCGATTTCGATTATTAATATTTGTTACAATTAGTTCGGCCTGTTTGTTTAGAACTTCTTCCGTTTTATTTTGAAGTGAACAGACATTTTGCTCGACATTAATTATTTGTTGTTTTAAAATCCTATCTTGCTGACAAGAATTTTCTTTTTTCATTTCTACTCGATCGTCAATTATTGTTACTAAGAAGGTTACAAGAAATTACTGTTTTGCTCGCGTCTTTTTGTAATTTTTCGAGGGTTACCATTAATTGATTCATCTCTGCCATTTCAGAATGATAATCGCTAATATCAGAATTACTTTTCGCAATCGAATTATTTTGCGTAGCTACGTCATTTCGCGCACCTAAATTATCTTGTAGCTCTGAAGCATTTTGCGAATCTCTATTTCGAAAAAGTTCCCTGATTGATTTTCTTCAGTCTGGGCATTCTCAGGCGCAGGATTAATTTGATCACGTGTATTATTAACCTCTACATGATCATTTTCGTGTTCTGATTCTGTATCAGAAACATCCGTAAATTGTTCAAAAATACGCTCTTTCTTCATCTCTTGTAACATGGATTGAAAAAATTTAATTTTCCTAATACCTTTTTTTGATATTTGATAACATTCGTTTTCATCGCCCGCTAATTTTGACGAACACGCTTACCGTAATGCGTTTTCAAGAAAAAAATGCAAAGGACCCTGCACCAAATACGTGGTAAAAAAGGTCCCGGTGGAATTTTTAAAGTTTTTGATATCTTTTAGTTCATACTCTCCTGATCAAAAAATCCTGATGGCAAAAACTCAAATTATGAACAGTTTTTGCGCTACGACCTTTCAAAAGTCAGATTTTGGTACATATTTTCACCTATGGAGTGGAATATATTACAGACTTCTTTTGCACCCTTTGCATTGCTCTCGTGCAATTTTATGTAGAAGAAGAATTGCACGGACGAATGATGTGATGTAATCGCGTTGGAAGATATAAGCGCTAAGCGTTCGGGCGATGCGCTAAGTGCTTATCTAACGCACAGACCGTTCATATAATTCCATGTTGTCGAGCTTCAAACGCGAAATTCGATTTCTATTATCAAGAGGCGTTTGGTTGTCTGAATTTTTTTTTCTTGGCGCCCACTTTGAATAATTTTTCTTTGTGTAATATTTTGTTTTTTCGCGTTTTAGGCTATTTAACAACTTTTGATAATGACATAAAATGTGATTTTTAATGAGCATTTAAAATTCGCGCATCATGATGACTTGTAAAAATCAATGTTATGCCGATGGTCGGGCCATCTATTGCCCAGAGTCGGGCGGACTGTACTTTCACGGTCTTTTTGAAACCATGAACCAACGTTTGTCCGACGGCCGGCGTATAATTGGGCCAACGTTTAACCGACCATCCGGTGCATAAAGGTGAATTGTGGTTAACCGACTGCTGTATACAGAGTCGGACCAAACGCATTCTTGCGGTCGTACCGACCAATCTGCCACAGCTTATCCGACCGTCGGCCCAAAGTTGGGCCAGAATTGGGCCGACAGTCGGCTGTTTGCCCACCGCCGACGTCGGTCACCGACGTCGGCGAGACCATGGCGGCTTGAAAACACCTTAGTCGGTCCAACTCTGGTTACCGTAGATCGGTTACCAAAGTAGGACCGACTTTTGTGCGATGGTCAGTCTCTGGCATCCGACCGAATTTTGCACCTGGGCAGCGTTGCAATTGGGCATTGATCAACCAGTTTATGTAAAGCACTCTGAAGCACCTTTCACAGAATTCTCCTTTTGTGCCAACGCTTCCATCCTACCTTCAACGCTAAGCGTTTAATAAAAGCTCTCAAACGACAATTAAACTCCGAGCGTTGCTTTTTGCCTTTGATTAGCCAGTTTTGATCAAGCAGTTACTATACTTCTCTCATTCTTGCGCTCCGTCTTTAACTTCAACGCTATATGTTTAAGAAATCACCCAGGCAACAAAATCTACTCCCAGCGTTCCTGTTTGGTGCTGATCAGCTAGTTCAAGTCCACAATAATCATTTGATTACGAAAACAGCACCACTGGGGATTCATTTTGTGATCTACGGATGTACATACTTACCTTTTACGCTTAGCGTTGAAGTTAAAGTCGGAGCGTTGGAAGGAGATAAGCATTCCTGACAAAGTGTTTTACACTGCTTGACATAAACTGGCGATTCAAAGCCAAACAGCAATGCTGGGAGTTTACTAGATTGTCTGAGTGCTTTTCTCAAACGCTTAGCGTTGAAGGAAGGATGGAAGCTTTGACACAAAAGGAGAATTTTGTAAAAGGTACTTTAGAGTGCTTGACATAAGCTGGTTGATCAGTGCCTAATTGCAACGCTGGGTATCGATTCTTTTGTCTGGTTATTTAACTTAGGCGCTTTGCGACGAACTTAGGATGCTATCTTTCAATCGCAAGAAGCGTGTGTCATGCGCTTGTGAATTAGCTATTTGTATCACCGATTCAGACAACCAAACGCCTCTTGATAATTGAAATTGATTTTCGCGTTTGAAGCTCTATAACATGCAATTATATGAACGCTTTGTGCGTTGCCTAAGCGCTTGGCGCATCGTCCGCACGCTTAGCGCTTAGCACTTCCACCGCGATTACATCTCATTGTTCGTTTATGCAATTCTTTTTCTACATAAACTTGCAAGAGAGCAATGCAAAGGGTGGAAAAAAAGTCTGTGATGTATTCCACTCCACACGTAAAAATATGTACCCAAATCTTACTTTCAAATCGTCGTGGAGCCAAAACTGTTCCTAATTTGAGTTTCTGCCATAGGGATTTTTTCATCAGGGGAGCATAAACTAAAAAATATCAAAAATTTTTTAATTTACACCGGGACCTTTTTTATCATGTATTTGATGCGGGGTCCTTTTAAAACGAATTTATTTCGCCTGCTATTTCTATTTAGTATATATTTTAAATAGTATAGTATAGTATATATTTTAAATAAATAAATGTGTTGACGCGGGAAAAATGGGTCTCCTATGCGTCTAGGCACTCGAGTGATTTATGGCTCTCTATTATTCTCTCAAAACCAAATGCGCCGGACGGACAGTGACTTTCACGAAATCACTCTACTTTCATTTTCTTGTGTGTCTCACGAGGCATGGTAAAAACAGCATGCAACAGTATTAATTTTCTAACCAAGGATCAATGATTCTCAATGATTCTCAATTATATAGGTTATCACAGAGAAATTCCTTTAATTTGCATTTACTGTGTCAAATTTTGGTTGAAAGGTCCCACTTAAATTACAATTTTAATTAAATGCATATAAATGTTCTCATACGACAAGGTTTTTATCATGGGATAAAGTGCAAAGTCGTTACGAGGAAAATTTAACGGATGCACACACTGATTAAAAAGAAATAGTCCCAAAACTTACGCCTACTATCCGAATTTCAATGAATAGGGTTGTTTCACAATTTTAGATAAAATCATTTTTTAATACATAATTTTAATCTTAACTCAATGTGCGTTCTAAATTTTTTTTCTGTTGAGTTGTTCAACAGAAAAAAATTATTAAAAATTGAAGGCGGGAAAACACTTATTCAAGTTGGTGTCACGTGGGTGTCACGTGACTCAGATGTTCTCATAATTATCAATGTGACGATGTGGCTTTGACGAAAACTAATGAAATTTGTGATAAAGAGGTTATGTCACCTAACAGTTTCATTTTCACTCCTCGTATTTCTGCACTTACGAAATCACAATCACCATAAATATCTCTATTTTCGGGAAATTTCTGCTATTGGCTTTTATGAAACCCTCCTTTGACATTTTTTTAAACAATATTTGGAGGCTTCTATTTTCGACGTGCAGATAACCAAAAGAAAACATCGGCACAGAAAAACATATTTGAGAATCACTGACACATAAGCTGTGATTGGTGGAAAATCCGACCCCTTTGACGTCAGAGGGGCCCTCCAATCGAAATCGTGATAGAAAATTCATATTTCAACATTAAATTAAAAATAGTAAACAATACGTAACAAATATGTTATGGGCGTTTTTAAAATTAGAATTTTATAAAATATAGGATCCATTCATTGGAAAAGTAATATCTGACTTTGGAAACAACCCTATTGGGATAGTATTGTTGAGACAAGTTTTTACTTCACGAAGGAGAATCCCTTCAAGGAAAGCGCCTCTTGAATGACGCTTAGCGAATTAAGAATTATATCTTCAATGAACGGTGGATCGAGGAGAGACCAAGCACATCTCAACTCTTAGTGAACCCAGTAAGAAGTTAATTTGTACCGATACCGGAATAATTATATTAGGTGCATTGGTCCCACGCTATCCCAATTTATTATCTGATGGCGCGCGAAATTGATCGAATGATCGAAAGATGTTGTGAATCATCCCTTCGCTCAATCTGCTTGTAGTCTTTTGAGTCATAGGCGTATCAATACTTACCTTAGCCCGTACCCTTGTGATTGAATCCTAATTCAATTATGAACTAATTCTAAATTATTGAAATAGAACGGACCGTCTCCAGTATGGGCGCTAGGGGTAGACTGGAGGATGCCGGGATATATGGTGAGAGTAGAAGCGTAAAGAGATAAATTAAGTACTGGAGCGGGATGGAATTAACCAGATGGGAAGAAGAAAGGAGGAAGTTCTATAAGGCTAGAGATATAGAAGACAGGATTTGAGTAAACTATGAAGAAGTAGAAAAAAGGGAGTGGGAAAGACAATAATTAGAAAGATAGGGGATGATTGATGAATCAAAATGTAATAAATGGTATAAGATGCTAAAAAGGAAGGAGTACCAAAGTATTTAGAAAAGGGATGGGGTGAGAGAGGATGGACCAGAATAGCAAGATTTAGATTGGGAAACGATGTAAGGGAGGGGATGTATTGGGAAAAGGAAAATGACAGAAAGTGCAGAATATGTATATGGGAGGAAGGATCATGGGAGCATGTATGAGAAGGATGTAGGAGAGGAATGGAAGATAAAGGAAGCTGGAAAGAGAATGCGGTAAAGATTCTAGGGTAGGATGGTATGGGGGAAGAGTGGATGAAGGAGTTAGAGAGTGCTAGAAGAGTGAATGAGAGATAATGAAAGAATGGATGCAATAAATAGCAAAATAGAGGAACAAGAGAAGTGAAAGAAAAAGGAAACGGAAGTCGCTCAAATTAGAAGCGTAAAGATTTTGTAAGTAATGGTTATGTGATTGCATAAGTAGCTTAAGATGCGTTTGCAGTAGCACTCTCTCTCTCTCTCTCTCTCTCGCTTGCACTCTTGCTTTCGATCACTCGCTCACTGGTTCGCTAGCACGTCCCAAATTGCGCTATCATCAAAAATAGAAACAAGGATTTAGATATAAGGTTTTCTGTAAATAGATGTAAATAACTGTAAATAGCAAGGATACGATTTTATAAAATATGTAGACGGAAGGATTGTAAGAAATGGAAGTCATGTTAACCCTTAGGGGATACATTATGAATAAAGAAGAAGATGAACTATTATAACGATTTCTTTGATTTAAATTTTTTTGTTTTAAAACCAATTTATTGATTGTTGGGGGATTGTATTGACAATTGGAAGTGTTATACTTTTGTATAATATCTCAGTTGCGAAATTATACAAATTCTGTGATTTAAAATTAAAATTTCATTTCATTTTGTTAATAACTATTGATAAATCTTGCAGTATTCTTAAAACAGTTTTTAAATTTCAACGAAGTACAGTTAACGAAAAACAATGACAATGTACTAGAAGAATGTTTTCACGCATTTTTAAACAAATTTATAACGAGTTTTTCTGTTATCATGATGAATTATATTTGTGACAGTGAAATTTCGTTCCTTTCAAAATCGTACTGTAGTAACAATACGAAATTGTGAAGAAAAACTTTGTAGTTAAACAGTCATTCAAATATTCTTTAAGAATTTCTTTTGTAGCTAAGGAATTCATGAAAATATGTAATAAATTTGCTGTTATCATTTGAAGTTATGTCTGTGAAGTTAAAATTTTTTGTTTTGAATCCAATTTCATTAGAAATTATCAAAAACATTATAGTTCAGAATGATTTGAATTATGTTAAAAATACTTTGTCATCGACCTATATTTAATAAAAACATTTTTATTTTTCTGTGCGAAAATTTACATTTTGCAATTGTTTTAAAAAATTGTATACATATTTATGCAAATTTGATTTATGTTGAAAAATTATAATTTTTGATTCATAGAAAGTAGTGTAATAATGTTGTTATTGACCTTATAAGAATTTGTGACAAATACATGTCATAATGACGAGATTATTTTTTTAGAGGAGAAAAGCAAGATTTTAACGTCAACGTTCACTGAAAAGTGAGTCAAAATTGTCGGGTTGGTCAGCGATGTGGGGTCTCATATGCAAGGGGATAGCGGGAGCAAAATTTTTTCCCACAGAGTTTATGATACAGCTAGAAAAGCCAGAACTCTTGGCGACAGTGGGATAAGGTTTTTTTAGAACAGGCAGGAACAGCATTACAATTTGAAAGAAACCATTTGTGGACCCATTTTAATTTAGTGTAGTATTTTCTTATTCCTTTAGTAGCAGTCCTATTTATGAATATTTTCACTTTCTTTTTCAAAAGAGGAATACAAAATATGTTTATTGTATGTTATTTATTTATATTTTGATTACTTATTCATTTGCATCTTTTTCGTTAAATTTTCAGTGTAGCTGAAATTGAGTTTCTTTTTTGGTTTTCCATTTTTATTCTTTTGAATTGTATTAAATTAATTATTCAATGTAAAGTGAGGAGAAACATATTTTACGCTATTTTGATTTGATTTTAAATAAAAAGATTCAGTTTATCTATTTTCTAAAAGAGGGACTGCTGAATATATGAGCAGATTTTAAAACCATTCTTGTAGTTTTTCCTAAAATTTTGGTTTCGCCAAAATCAAACTCGCATAGAGCAAGACTCTTTTATTGGTAGATTTAAAACACTCTCGCAGACGACGTTTATTCATTCAGTAGGCAACCATCTTAAAAATATAATAACTAGCAACTAGACCTTAGAGTAAGAGAGAGAGAAGGTAGCCGCACCGCGGCGAAAGGAGATACTGCGTGCAGTGAAGTCAGCCTTGACGTCAGCAAGGCGGCAGGGAGAGTAGAGGCGAGAGTCTCGAGTAGAGCGTCCGCGAAGCTCGACGCGCGCATCTCCCTCCATCGATTTTCTGCCCTCTCCGCTCGACTCCCACGCAACGCCCACGCAGCCTCCCCGTTAAAAGGGCGCGCACTGGCCCTAGGTCTTCACGCATGATCCAACAAACTATGGTCCCGCCACTTGGGGGTACGAAATACGTTCAAGCCGCGTCTCGTACGACGACCGCCATACTGGTCACTATGCTAACGAAGAGACGCTTTCCTAACAATGATTCAAATCATTTTGCGTCATGTTGTAGCACAGCGTTTCTCAAACTTTTAGATATTTAAAAGTAAATAATACGAATTTGTTTAATACATCTTTTAATTCATGAAGATACGTAGTTTTACACTGAATAGAAATTATAGATTGTAAACTATTGGGTCACTGTCAACCCATGGGCTTTCCTACTTTTTTCCGATTGCCCACGTTTTTTTTCAAGCATTTTCACCGGATAGTTGAATTATGATTGAGGTTTTGGAGATATATTTTTCTATTTTATATTGTTTCAACATCACTCATGATTTTTTTCAGCCAAAAATATCTGGAGGTGTATTTGGAGGTGTGTCCTTAAGTTTTAATTTATCATTATAATCAAGAAGTTTTTTTGATGGCTTTCTTTAGAAACGTGAAGTGCTAATGAATTATATTTATCTGCTCACAATGGTCAGTTTCGTTGATTTACAGTAAATCCTAGAGATATTATTTATCTGAGTCAGATAATTTTTATCATGAGGCAGATAAAAATTATCCGTCGTCGGATAATTTTAGTTTTCAATTGCTTGCAACATTTGTATCCAACTTCAGGTAAATAATATTCCTGGGATTTACTGTGTTGTCAATAAAATAAATATTGATTATAAACATACTTTTACCATGAACATTCTTTACGAGGTAAAATGCTTAGGACAAAATATATTTGATATTGAAAATCTTGCAATTATGCGATGAAAAATTAATTACTATGAGAGATCATGTGTCTACTAAAATTTGGGGATTATGCGAAATTATGTGCATGCGTCACAAATAATCAAGACAGGTTTGACATAA
>CAKNWT010254587.1:0-10899 GCA_932066315.1 Andricus coriarius | reverse complement strand
ACGTAAGTTTTATTCGAAAAATTTTTTTCGATTCGCGAAAAAAAAACCACCCCCTAATGTCTTCTGGGGGGTGGGGTGGGGTAAATTTGGTTCAAAAACGCTCTTCCCCCTCGAAAATAAAAAGTTTTTATTACGGATATTTTTTCATATGATGCGTATGATTTTAAGATATTTCGATGTCTCAAGTTAAAAAAAAACACCCTATATAACAAATTACGTATGTATAACAAATTTTTGAATTTTTTAAAAAATAAAAAATTTAAATTTTGATCGTAAAAATAGCATTAAAAATAAAAAAATTAAATTTTTGGAAAAACCACACAAGAAACGAAAAAAAATTAATAGACAAAAGTTGTTCTAACAAAAATTATCTACAAAATTTGCTATACATTTTTGTTTGAAAATTTTCTTAGATCCACTGTACGCTAGGATGCGTATTTTTGGTTCAAATAGTAAAAAATAACATTCAAAATAAACAAATTAAATATATGGAAAAACCAGACAAGTTGCAATAAAATGTTTAATAACAATTTTTTTTTTCTAGGGTGCACACTTTTTATATTTATAAAACGAAGACAATGCAAATACGTTTATTCAAACACCAATGCATATTATGAATTTTAATAATATAAATTTATTGAAAGGATACATTTTCCAGGGTAGTTAAAGATACAATTTAATGCAAAATAAGAAACAAATATTAAAGTTATCGTAATAAATAAAATTTGTACTTTATTTTGCAATATCTGAATTAGCAATCCCAGGCTGAGGTCCATAAATAAATATAATATCCATTTGATATAATGGTGTTGAACCTAATGGAGAAAAATTCGCGTTTGGATAAAATCGAGTGCGAAGAACGAGACACGTGATGAGAATGTGTTCGTTAAAGCCGAAAGAGCTTTGACCAAAGAGAATTCACAATCACCAAATTACAGTTGTCGATGCTTTGACCTTTAACATTGAAAGGTTTGTGCACAAATATGGGGGAAGTACAGAGACCGAGTATGCAGCGCGAGATAAATATATTATCGAGCACGAAGCGCGAGAACGATGTGCGAGAATGTGTCCGCGCAGCGGGCAGATTTTTTTCTCTCCTGTTTATGGCGTAATTAACAAAGGGAGTGAGTAAAAACTACTTCATAGCGTTCATAGTAAAAACAGAGTCTTTATTTGAGTCTTGACTTGTTTTCAGTTTACATTAATTACAGGTAAAAGATTGGATGTAACAAAAATTAACATCGCCGGTTAAACTTTACACGAATCGATGATGATTTCCCATTTTTAACATTGCCTCGATAATCTCTCGCCTCATAATGGCTTCATTTTTGTTTCAAAAGTGACAAGAATTACTGCGCCAGCGCTTTCCACTGTCGTTTAACTTCATTAAATTTGAAATTTGAGTAAAATGGCGATTCCCAGCTGTTAGTTGCTTTTTGCTAAGTTGTATAAAATAAGTTCTAGTTCGTTTACAATAGTCTAGTATATTTCAGAGGAGATTTATAAGAAGAACAATGTTTTATTCTTGTTTTCTGTTAGCGATTCTATGTTCTACCCAACTTTCCTAATTCGAGCGTGACACAGTGAATGACGTCAGAATTATTCTCCTAACCTCGATGAAATTTTAGCCGAAATACGTTCAATTTTTAACCGTTCCACACCGTTCTAGTTTCTGCGAAGATACTGTAAACTGTAAACAAGAAATTAACTAAACTAATTTTCAGCCCTCAAACGTCTGAAAAGCAGTTGCTAATTATTTCCGTTAACAGAATCAACATATTTCTAATTTTTCACATGAAACATTTCATTTTTTTATTTTATAAGACTATCTTAAAAGTTTATCGATTCAAATGAAAGGAATTCGAGTTTGTAATAAATCAGAAATCCTTATTTCGGAATTTTCTTTAATATTCTGCGACGTTCTAGAATGTTTTGAACTGTTTCATGATACTACTTACTTTAAAATCAAAAAACACTTTTTTGAGGTACGAATATTGAGGTGTAAGAAAATAAACAATTTTTCTTGAGGAAGCACTATCCCTCAACAGATTCCCTTTATAAGAACTAACTTTCCTCACTTCTGATGTTAAAATGCAGGCCAAGGCCCAGATAACAATCGTGCGACGCACGCTTCAAGCACGCGTGCGAGTCGCACGATGCGACCCATATCGCACGCAAATGGCAAGCACATTCCGCGATAAAGTGATGGGTGCATGCGTGCGTGCACAATGAGGCTCATTCAACCATCACCCATATTTCGTCGTAGTCCTTGCTGAATAAATAGAAACAATATATCAAGAATATTTTTTACCGAGCAAATTCGATTTAGTTGAATCAAATTAATATCTTGTTTGAAATGATTGATGTATTTATCTTATTCCAAATGATATTTTTACCTGTATTGTACATTCGCAGAGTTGTCAAACTTCACTGTTCACCGAACATCAATGCCGACGTTGCCGTCAGTGAGATTATGTGATCGTCATGTTGTGGTGTACGCTAGTGCTTTTCCAGTTGTTATAAAATTCCAGCGAACTCGATCATTGCTGTATTATTCTTCGTATATTTGAGCATTAATTAATGTTAGCGTGCCACAAATGGTGTTAAAGAAACTGTTGAGTAAAGAAAAATATAAATATACATTTTCTTCTAAATAGCAGAAAATTAAAAGTTAGGTTAAAAAATCTCACTTTTTCCACGCGTATATATGAAAAACAATAAAAAATCAGAAAATCATTTGTAGTTTTAGAATGCCCTTGTAGAAAGAAAGGATAGACTATCTTGACGTCTACTGATAAATATGGAAAAAGTTTATAAGGTCACAAAGACAAAAATCTGTCAAAAGAAGTTTTCTGGAATCTTCAAGAATTGAAAATTGTAGTCTCCATAATTCGGTATTAAAAGAATTACAGTGAGTATGATCAAATCTGAAACCCTAACAATTGTTACAGAAGTACTTTCCTTCTCGACTTTTGCTCAAAATTTGTACACATTGTTTTTTTTTTATTTTTGGATTTAAAAACTATTGTATTTGTATTTTAATAAAATTTATGTTCTTATTTATTTATAAAATTTCTTATTGTAAAATTCATGATGATTTTCAATATTTTACGCTAGTCGTAGAGGGGATGCACTTTATCGACACGCGTGCGACTCTCCCGACGTGCGAAGCATATGTCACGCATATCCGAACACATGTGTTTGGTGATCTGCGTGACTCGCGTGACAATTTATTCGCACTCGTGCCTGCACCGTGCGCGCATATTGTTGTCTGGGGGGTCTTGGCCGCCTGCTCCGCGGCTTTGTAAAGGAACGCTCCTTTGCCAATCATCTCGTGTTGGCTGATCATTTGTAGAGAGGATTTCTGCCATTGGCAACGATGTAAGCTCTACTCAGGACGATTCGGTTATGAAGACATTGGAGATTCAGAAGTTCGCGTCCGGCTTGACGGCGTGAGATGTATAATCGCGGAACGGAAGAATTGATATGCAAGCTCTTTTGCATATGCATGATCTTACGCGTGGCGATATCAGCACTGCTAGAAATAAATAGGTGGTACAACGATAATTATGATTAGATTAACCCTATTTTATTGCTGGTATAGATACAGCCATACAGGGGCCTATTTCATAAAAATTACAAGTTCACAAGTTACAAGTTACTATATTACTAGCTTATAAATACAAGTTCTTGTATTTTTTGTTTCACAAGAGTTTTCCGTCCACTTGTAATTAAAAGTAATATCTCCTACAATTTACAAGCGCATTTACAAGTGCGCGCAGACGCACTTAACGTATCATGGCAGCTAACCTCCTAGGGTGACTGCGTATTGCAGGATTCCCGTTAATAAGTTTTAAAAGATAAATGAGAAAAATAATTTAATTTCGTGCTGTCATTAAAAAAAAATCAATTTCATATATATAGTAAAAGTTGGTGCAAGGAGCATATCGATACTTTCCGGTGGTAGATAATAAAATATTTTAAAATAAACTATTATGACATTAATATAAGTTTGTGTATAAATACTATATTTCAATTACGTCAGTAGTAACCTCTTTTTTACCGTGTCCTTTCGGTGTGTCATTCAAATGACAAACAATTAATATACGGATCACGGGCAACGTTTTCTAGACTTTCCTAACCTCAAATATGTACACGCCTTTCAACGAATATTATGCTTCATAAACTTAAGTGTAACCGATAATTATATCTACACTCCATAAGTGGTTCTTTAATTAATCCATAAACCAATTTCAACCCTCGGAAATTTCAGTAAACTCTCTTAAAAGATAACTTGTATTTATTTTTACCACTTTTACAAAACCGCGAAGACCCTATGAAATTTGTCTACAAATCACAGCGCTACTTACAAGCCATAAGTTTTATGAAACAAAACGCTTGTAAAACTGCGAGATATTACTTGTAAAAGGAGTCGCCGCACTTGTAACGTGTAAAATGTGCAAACGACTTTGTGAAACGCACACTATTAATACAAGCAAAAAGTTACTAGACTTGTACTTGTAAATTGTAACTTGTAGTTTTTATGAAATAGGCCCCTGGATGTCTGTTTTGGCCATCCGATTCTTGTTGCTTACGAAAGTAGACGCGCAGGCGCGATCAAGATGCGCCTGTTGTAAACAAAACAAAGGGAGTCAGGTAAATCAGTCATACAAAGGGTATTGCTAAACGACAACATTTCAGAGATAGTTCCCTCTGGCAAGTCTTTAATAGAATTACACATTTAATACAATAGCAACACATATATTAAATTCTTGTACCACAAATATGAATAACTTGTATTTACCATATTTCAGTAAGTGCATTTCGTACTCTTTATGATTGAAGTACACGTATTATATTATAAATATCCTCGTAATTTTTCAACCCACGATCATATGGTTAAATCAACGTTACCATTTCTATCAGTGAAGGGCCGCCAGCTCGTACTTCGTCCATAGAACCACCCCAAATGAGTAGAGTAGAACCGGGTCGGCAAGCCTATTAGTCGCAGATACCTTGTTTAACGCCGACAGATTGGAAGGCCAAATCTGTCGAAGAAAATGCTTGTATCGGCTTCGGAGAAACTCCTTTACGGATGTTACGTCTAAAAACACTTATATCCACAAGCTCAGGGTCCTCGGGAACGCTAGTAATCTTTCCTTAATTCCTTCAGATTAATCTTGGCACACTTGTACAATCCAAAGTCCATCCCAATCTTTCCTGCGTACACCTTGATGATATTTATAGCTGTTTAAAGTTTGCTTTTACCAGCGGCATAGATCTCCAGATCATCCATACAAAGTACATGAGTGACCTTATGCTCCCGATGACTAGTATCGCTACAGAGATAACCAGAAGAATTGCGTAGTGCGACAGATAGAGGCAGAAGTGTGATGGAAAAAAGCAAAGGGCTCATGGTATCACCCTGAAAGACGCCCCTCTGGAAGGTGACGTTGTTCGTTGTCACACGATAATTTCCAGATGAGATAGTAAATCTAGTTTTCCAAACAGGCATCAATCTCTCTATGCATCTCACAATGTGCATGCACCTTCAAGCTTTCCAACAGACATATGATAAATCTATGAGAGGTTGAATCGAAAGCTTTCCGGTAGTAAATCCAGGCCAATGACAGGACAAGTTGATGGGCTGCTCAATTCGTCGAACAACCCTGTTGTTTAGGACAGCTGTAAAGATCTTATACAGTGTGTTCAATATAAAAAAAAATAATATATATATATGTATATCGAAATGTATTTGTATTTATTCAAGAAAGTCCCTAGGGCTAAATAGCCCTCTGAGGAACAGGATATTACAAGGTCATTACAAATTTTTGAAAGCACTGATCGGCAGTAAACTTGATTATATTAGATTATTGCGTATTAATTAATATTGAGTGATTTGTGCATAAAAAATAAATATTTATAAAAGTTAATGAAGATAGAATGTGATTCGAAGATGAAATATTCGAGAACTAAAAGTGATAGTTTACCAGTGAGTAATTTCAAGAGTTGGATTAGGAGTATTGTACAGATATTTGAAAAAGAGATTCTTGAAATGATACAGGGAAGGTGCATTTCTAATATCGTATGGAACTTTATTCCATAACCGGGCACCTCTTACTACAAATGATCTTTGAAGCTGACATGTTCTGTGAAAAGGAATCCTAAGGATTTTATGTCTTTTGCGAAGCTTAGACTGTGCTGGAAGGTCTCTGTCTACAAATTGGAAGAGGCTAAATAGATACTCAGGAGCTTTGTTCTGAAAAAGAGTATAGAGCATAAAAAATTGTCTTCTCTTGGCAACATTAAGCAGACCAGCCCTATGTCTGTATGAATTTATGTGTTCTTATTTGGGCAAATTGTAAATAAAACGGACGCAGGCGTTTAACGCACGCTCGAGCTTTAAATTTAAATCGTCGGACAAACCATCGTATACCAAACAACCGTAGTCAAAGTGGAGCAAAATTAGACTCTTAACCAAAAGTATCCGAGTCTCAAAAATATCTAAAAAAAATACGCATCATATGAAAAAAATATCCGTAATGAAAAATTTTTATTTTCGAAGGGGAAAAGCGACTTTTAACAAAATGTACCTCACCCCAGCCCCCAGGAGACATGGGGGGTAGTTTTTTTTTGTTTTGCGAATCGAAAAAATTTTTTCGAATAAAACTTACGTATTTCATGAAGAAGAATCTGAATCTTTGATAAAAAATTAGGGTTCCTATTTGAAATTACAAAGTTACCCCCTCCCCTGACTACTGGGGGATGGGGTGGGGTAAATTTGATCAAAGTCGCTTTTCCCCCTCAAAAATAAAAAGTTTTCATTATGGATATTTTTTCATAGGATGTCAAGGTCATTCTCGAAGTAACTTTTAACAAGGAATCCAGCAGGGACCTTGAATTTGACCTTGAACTTGACCTTCAAGGTTATTTCAAGGTCAAATTTGTTTTTTTTATTGGGAACCCCTATTTTTGACAACAGCAATCGAAAGAGCGGGAAATTTTGCGTCCAAACATAAACTCAGGTCATGGGTCAAGGATGACCTTAAGTTTCAGCTGAAGGTTATTGGGTTCAAACCTAATAACCAGGTATTGGGCGGGTCCAGTCTGTACTGCTGCGGCTGAGGTGTTTACGAAAAACGTCGATGTCATTCTGGGACTAACAGTTAACAAGGAATCCAGTGTGACCTTGAATTTGACCTTGAGCTTGACCTTCAAGGTAATTTGCAGGTCAATTTTTTTACATTTAGCGTTACCCAGGAACAACGACGTGTTATTCTTTCTCTTTCAGTGAGGCGTTGCATTTTGACTTTACGGACTAACCCTTACTCAAATTTCAATCAGAATCAAGAAGGTTAAACTTATAACGCAGATAAACGTTTTAAAAAAATGAAAATTGTAATCTGGTATTTTTAGGAAAAAGCTCTACCTCATTTTCACATGTAAACTACTGCACTCATGATTGATAGAAATTTTTGTAGGGCAAAAAAATTTGGAATTTGTTGCTTATTGAAGTATCAATTTATAATGAAGCTTAAGCTTGCAACTATTCAGTTCTTTAATTTTTATTTATTTATTCATTATTTTATCAAATTTTTTGTGAAGAAAGTTAAAACTATACTTTGATCGACATTTTTATTATTCGTGGGTTTGTTGCTAGCATAAGTAATATTCAATACGCACATTTTATTTTTTTTATTTTTTAAATTTTCTACTTAGAAATTTTTTTTGACCTGGAAGGTCAATGTCAAGGTCAAATTAAAGGTCACCACTGGATTCCTCGTTAAAAATTACTCCTAGAATGACGTCGGCCTTTTTCGTAAACACCTGAGCCGAAGCAGTACAGATTAGACCCGCCCCATACCTGGGTCAAGCCTAATAACCTTCAGCTGAAGTTCAAGGTCATCCTTGACCTATGACCTGAGTTTATGTTTAGACGCAAAATTTCCCGCTCTTTCGATTGCCGTTATCAAAAATTGGGGTTCCCAATTAAAAAAAAAACTTGACCTTGAAATAACCTTGAACGTTAGGCTCAAGGTAAAATTCAAGGTCACTGCTGAATTCCTCGTTAAAAGCTACTCCAAGAATGACGATGGACTCAGTTCGACGATCCGACTACAGTCTCGTGCATCCTGAGGGTGCAGAGCGGCCCAAGGACGATCACCTTCTGTACCTTCTCCGCAAGGGTCTTAGTATTTCGTTGACAGTCAGGAGTTCAGGCTATTAACCAGTGAAAGCTTAACACCTCCAAGAGCACCGATGACCAGGACGGCTAGCTTAATAGAATATTCCGGGTATAACCGTCGCAACTCTCTTATAATGTCTTTATACCTCTCTTTCTTTTTATTCTCCTTGGCTGTGATATACTTGTCGACTGGTGCCAAAAATTCGATAACGAAGATGGTTAGTTTCTCGAAGTCAAGGAGAACTACGTCAGGCCTCGAGACATCGAGGGATCTGAGCTCATGCTTCGTCGATGGAACCACTCCAAATAAATAGAGTTATACCGGGACGGCAACCATGTTCGTTGTAGATACTTTTTGTTGGGATCTGAAATACAACGATATGCCAACTGGAGGCCAAATTTAGTATGAAAATAACGGGGTCGTATTCGTCATACTACTCTCTACATTTTGTCTTGTGAAATTTCACTCAAATCGAGTGAAATTACACTCGAAGAAAAAGTGAAAACCCCGCTTCTCTTATTCGAAGACTCTCTCTTACCTGAAGACTATGTTGAGTTTAACAAAAATTATCTTCAACATTTTTTTTGTATCTTGTAAACAAATTTTAATCTTAAAGTTTAAAATGTGGAAAGTGTAAAAAAATCTAAAAAATTCTTAAAAACGTATCAAACACGGTCCAACCTTAAATATCTCATAGGAAAATGTCCATGAGATTATGTGATTATTAAACTACATTATTATTATTTTAAAAAATCATGTCAATGCAAAAAAATGTTGAAGATAATTTTAAAAAAACTCAACATAGCGGTTGTTCTTTTCTCTCTGTATAATATAATAAGCCTTGAATAGGACCTGAAATACAGGTTGAAACATGTCGGCAACATTTTTTATAATAACAAAAATTTTTCAACACCAAAGGAAGCGGAATAGGCCATAATGGACATTATTTATCATCTACCGCAAGAATACATTCAGTTATATATTTATTATAATATATTGCAATTCCAATGAAAGAGTTGAATTTTCAATCAAGAAAGATAATTTTTTTAAATAAATATACACGCGAGTATTGGCACTGCCCGCCTGGTAGCTACGGAGCTGCTCGACTCCGTTGCGCTCACTCAACATCTCTCTCGACTCCTTGGCCCTCTTCTGGCTGTTGATGGGTGGTTCTGAAAAAATATGAGTATTTATATCTTAGTTTAGGATTTTTTTAAATTTGATAATGCATTGCTTATTTTCGCATTTATTCTTACCGTTCATTCAACGTCATATTGGACAAAAGAGAAGCGCAGCTTCCTTATAAAAAATGGTTCCTCTGTTGCAGAATTGATGCCAGATGCACAAATTAGGAAGGGTTGTGCTCGTCCTGTTGGCTTTAAAAATATTCAATTTGAATGATTTCGAAGATCCAAAGTCAAGTTTTCAATTTTAAATCTTGAAAATTGAAGAAATTTCAAATGTAAATCATCAAAAAGACTAATTATTTATTGTAAATTCAAAAAACTTTAAACTCTTGTATTTTAAGGATAAATAAATAAAAATTCTTAAATTTCGATGATTTTGGAGATCAAAAATCAAGTTTTCAATTCTAAATGTTTCAAATTGAAGAAATTTCGAATGTAAATCATCAAAATTACTAATAATGTTTTTATTGTGGATTTAAAAAAAATGAAAACTCTTCTATTTTAAAGATGGATAAATCGAAATTCTTAAATTTGGATGATTTGGAAGATCAAAAGTCAAGTTTTTAATTCCAAATCTTCCAAATTGAAGAAATTTCTAATGTAAATCATTAAAATCACTAATTTTTATGGTAAATCGAAATAATTCAAAACTCCTCCATCGCAAAAATGTATAAAAAATTAGCAATTTAGGAAATTTTTCAAGATCGACAAACAAGTTTTAATTTCTAAATGTTTCTAAATTTTCAAAATTAAAAACTCTTTAATTTAAAAATGTGTATATAATAATTATTACATTTGAATGACTTTAAAGATCCAAAGTCAAGTTTTCATTTCGAAATCTTAGAAATTAACGGCATTTCGAATGTAAGTCATCAAAATTACGAATAATGTCTTTATTGTGGATTTAAAAAATTGAAAACTTCTATTTTAAAGATGGATAAATAAAAATTCCTAAATTTAGGTGATTTTGAAAATCAAAAGTCAAGTTTTCAATTCTAAATGTTTCAAATAAAAGACATTTCGAATGTAAATCTTAGAAATTACTAATTTTGTATTGTAAATTTAAATAATTCAAAACTCCTCCATCGCAAAAATGCATTACAAAATTTGTAATTTAGGAAGATTTTCAAGATCAACAGACAAGTTTTAATTTCTAAATGTTCCAAATTGAAGAAACTTCGAAATTAAATCATTCAAATTATAGAAATTGTAATTGTAAATTTTCAAAATAAAAACTCTTTAATTTAAAAAGGTGCACATAAAAATTATTCAATTTGAATGATTTCGAAGATCCAAAGTCAAGTTTTCAATTTTAAATCTTGAAAATTGAAGAAAGTCCAAATGTAAATCATCAAAATTACTAATTATTTATTGTAAATTCAAAAAAATTAAAACTCTTCTATTTTAAGGATAAATAAATAACAATTCTTAAATTTCGATGATTTTGGAGATCAAAAATCAAGTTTTCAATTCTAAATGTTTTAAATTGAAGACATATCGAATATAAATCATCAAAATTACGAATA